>PISX010005047.1:0-112871 GCA_004024625.1 Mellivora capensis | reverse complement strand
GCCGCGCCCCCTGCCCCGCCTCCCACCCTCCGCTCCGCCCCCTACCCCGCCCCGCTCCTTACCCCGCCCTCGGCCCACCCCGGCCCGAGAGTGGTGCTGTGATCTCAGCAGCCCGGCTGCCCTGGGAGGCCAGCCGGCGGATGCGGGGGGCGGGCCGGCGCCTCGGCCAGTCATTGGCAAAGGTCGCCCCCGCTGGCTGTCAATCCTGCTGGATCGGCCTGGCCCCGCCCCGCCGGCGCAGCGTCGAGGGACGCACGGCCGCGGGGGCTGCCGGGGCGGATCCAAGATGGCCGGGTGCCTCGGTTCCGCTCCTGTTGGCGGCATCGAACCCCATTCATTGCCGCGCTGCTGAGCGGCGCCGCGGGTCGGCTCGAGAGCTCGGGGTCTGTCCCCGTGGGGCGGGAGGCCGCCATGGCGACCCTGGAGAAGCTCATGAAGGCCTTCGAATCCCTCAAGTCCTTCCAGCAGCAGCAACAGCAGCAGCAGCAGCAGCCTCCGCCGCCGCCGCCTCAGCTTCCTCAGCCGCTGCCGCAGGCGCAGTCGCCGCCGCCTCAGCCGCAGCCGCCGCCGCCCCCGCCGCCCCCGCCGCCCCCCGGCACGGCAGTGGCCGAGGAGCCACTGCACCGACCGTGAGTACCGGCCCGCTGCAGCTTCCGGCCCCGCGGCTCCCGGATTCGGCGCGCACCGTCGCCCTTAACCCCGTGCCGGGGCCCTGTCCGGGTCCGCAGGCGGGCACGGACCCCCCGCCTCTCCCGACGTACGAAGTTAGGGGAGGAACTCGCTGCTTTGTATTTGCGAGGACCGGGCTGTGCCGTGAGCCGAGACCGCCACTTCCCTTCCCTTTCGGCGTCCCCGCGAGGGAGGGGCGCCGAGGTCCCGGACACCTCGCGACGAGCCGGGGTGCTGGGAGGGGGTGATGACATCATGCCTGGAGGCCGCCGGGGGCGGGGATGGCGGACTACGGTCCCAGCCTAGGGGGATTCCGGTCCAGGGGGCTCTTGGCGCAGCCGGTGCCTCGAAGCTGGCTTCCCGCATTCTCGAGGCGTGTCGGCTAGTCCGGGAATCGCACGGGTAGAGTCGGGAAGAGACCCGCGGTCTTAGCTCCAGATGGTCTGCAGGCCCTTGAGTAGTGGGAGCCAAGTAAGTGGGGAGCTGCTTAGGAGGTCGTTGTTAAGACGTGAGAGAGAATAAAATTGACTTGAATATTAGGAGGAGTCGGCCTTTAGTTTCCTTCCTGTCTTCAGCTGGACGTACAAAGCAGCCGTTGCCGAGGGAGAGGTTAATTGCTGCCGGGATGAGGATGCGCATTCCACCAGCGCTGTGGTCCAGCTTGCCTGCGGCCCCCATGGGCAGCTCCTCTTTCCTTCTTTGGACACGGCCTGCTACTGTTTGAAAGCTAGAGGTCTGCTGCTTGGGCCTGGAGACCATACCTTCCAGCAGAACCCACGTGCTTTACCCCCGAAGTCTCCGCGAGGCCTTTCTCTCCCCTTGGGGCTTTGCATCCTCCATCTGATGTGCACAAGGCGGCATTTAATGAGGACAGTGTTCAAGGGGCAGCCCCTTTAAGAAGCTCCCTCTCATATTTATCTATTTACTTACTTAGGATTTTTAAAAAAGATTTTATTTATTTGACAGAGAGAGAGAGAGGGCAGCGAGAGAAAGAACACAGGCAGGGGGAGCGGGAGCGGGAGCGGTAGAGGGAGAAGCAGTCTTCCCGCCCAGCAGGGAGCCCGATGCGGGGCTCCATCCCAGGACCCTAAGATCATGACCTGAGCGGAAGGCAGACGCTTAATGACTGAGCCACCCAGGTGCCCATCCCTCTCATTTTTAGTAGTATTTTCTTTTTTTTTTTTTTTTTTTTTTTTTTAAAGATTTTATTTATTTATTTGTCAGAGAGAGAGAGAGAGAGCGCGTGCGTGCGATAGAGCGAGCACAGGCAGAGTGGCAGGCAGAGGCAGAGGGAGAAGCAGGCTCCCTGCCAAGCAAGGAGCCCGATGTGGGACTCGATCCCAGGACGCTGGGATCATGACCTGAGCCAAAGGCAGCCGCTTAACCAACTGAGCCACCCAGGCGTCCCAGTAGTATTTTCTTGCTCGTTATGTTTCTGATGTGATTCTTGCTATGTCCTGAGAGTTTAAATAGAAGATGAGAATTTGGGGAGTAATGTTGACTTATCTAAATTAGAAATAAAATTTATAAATAAATTAATTTTTCTTCTAAGAGGTGAAAAAGCTGCTTAGGTGCTTAGAGAAAAACATTTTTTTTGAAGATTTCATTTATTTATTTGAGAGAGAAAGATTATGAGAGAGACCACAAGCAGGGGGAGGGGCAGAGGGAGAAGCTGGCTTTCTGCAGAGCAGGGAGCCGGATGCAATCCCAGAACCACAGGATCATGACCTGAGCCCAAGTCAGATGCTTAACCAACTGAGCCACCCAGGCGCCCCTGCCATCTGTTTCTTATGATGATTTGACAGAACCTGAATTTGCTTATCTTCAAAATATGGCTATAAAGAGGTTTCTTTCTCAAGCTGCCTTGACAGAAGTAGATTGATGCTGTTTTATTTATTTTAAGGTATTATGTGATTGACTTATTTTAAGAGTATAATCTATTATTTTCATTTAAGTAGTACACTCCGATGATGCAAATTCTAAAATTACAAAAAGGTAATAATTAAAATGTCTCTCTCCCACTCCATTCTCCTGAGTACCTAAACTCTGTCCCCAGAGGCAAGCTCTATTCTCCTTCCTCCTTGTATGTCCTTACAGGTACAAACCATGCACATATGGAGACAGGCTTTAAGTTATTTAGAACAGAAATATTTCAGAATAGTAACCTCTAAAGCTTCTTAGCATGCTCTGAAATCAACTACATTGGCCTAATTGTAGTTATTTTAAATAAAATGCATAAATATCATATTTGTAGACACTTTGCCTTTGCGAAAGCAGGTATTCGTTAATTTTGAGTAACAAACTCTGCTTGCGAGTTTGGATTTTGGCATTTCTGTTCAGGTGCTTCAGCTGAAAAATCCATTCGCCAAAGTAGGAATTGTCCAAAAACAATTTAAGTGTCTGTTCTATTTTTATGGTTCTCCTCTGTTGTGTGGAGCTGCAGTGTCACAGCCGTGCGTGGGCTTTAGTTGAAGTGTCTGAGTGCCTGCTCGCTGCTCAGCATGGAAGGTGCAGGGGTGCTGGGTGGACTGGCTACCATCTCAGCAGGGTTGGCCTGCAGGGGCGTGCCAGGGCCAGGGACGATCCTAACTGGAATTATGAGGCAATTGACATTTGCATTTGGTACTTTCTTACCGTCCTTCAGAGTCCCCCTGGTTTCCCCCTGACTTTAATTCTTCATTCATCGGTAGATGTTTACTGAACATCTAAGGAATGCCTCTGTGGTCATAGCTGCAAGGTTGCAGCCTCAACAGATAAAGCTCTTGCCTTGTGAAGTTTTCATTTCAGGGAGGGACATAGATAGTAAACAAGATGGAAAAGTAGAACATGGGTTTATGAGAGAGTGGTAAGTAAAGGAGGAGCAGCAAAGCAGGAAAAGGAAGTGGGAAATGTCAGCATTTGATAAGGGTTGACATTTTAGATAGGGTGTCCAGGGAAAGGGCCACTGAGATTGTGGCTTTTGAGTCAACACCTGGAGGAGGTCAAAGACAGAGTTGTGAAGGTGTATGGAGGAGGGCGTTCCCAGCAGGGAAATAGGTCCCAAGGCCCCCTGTTTGAGGAATACCAAGGAGGTTGGTTTGGTTGGTTGAATTAGTGAGTGGGAGACTCTCAGTAGGGGGTGGGGTCCCAGAGGGAGTGGGAGCAGCATCCCGGATGAGCGCCACCCACCTTGTAGGTGGATTAAAGACATCAGCGTTTATCCTAGAGGAAGGAATGGGGGGAGGAAGGGCAGGATTTGAGTTCCATTTTACAGTGAATACTGGTTGAAAATGGAGTGAAGGGGAGCACAGGCAGAAGCAGGAAGCCATTTGGGAAGCTATGGAAGTGGCCTGCGAGAGATGGTGGTCCAGGCTTCAGTGGTGATGCTGTCAGTGGTGAGGTGAAACGTGACTGAATTTGAAGGTAGAACTGACAGTACTTGTTCCTCTCTGCTAAGTGCGAGGTGATTTAGCTGAGGTTCATGTTCTTAGTCAGTCAGGATATATTCAGCTGTTAATAACGGGAACCCCTGCTGTGGTGGCTCACATAGGTGGGAGTTCATTCTAAGACCAAGTGAGTCTGTGTGAAGAGGCTGAACAAGATGAGGGACGTGACCCCTTCCTTTCTAACTTCCTTTCTTTTCCTTCTTTTCCCCCTCCTCCCCTTCTTCCCCTTCCCTACACACAATGTGGGGCTCCAACTCAGGACCCTGAGGTCAAGAGTCGCGCACTCTACTGACTGAGCCACCCAAGCGCCCCAGTCTTACACTTAGTTTGTAAGCCCTGTCCTCATTCTTGCCCACTTTTTTTTAAAGTTGAGTAATTTGTCTTTTTATTGTGGAATTGAAACCATTTTTTACGTATTCTGGACACTTATGAGATATGTGATTTTTGAAACATTCTTCCTTTCTGTGGATTCTCTCTTCATTTTCTTGGTAGTGCCCTTTGAAAGATCAAAAGTTTTCAATTTTGATGAAGTCCAGTTTCTATTTTTGTCTTTGGTTGCTGTGCCTTAAGAGTAAGAGCTATGAAACTTGCCTAATTCAAGGTCACAGAGATGTATTATTCCTGTGTTTTCTTGTAAGAGTTTTAGAGTGTTACATTTACATCGGATCGATTTTGAGGTAACTTATATATGGTGTGAGGTCAGGGACCTTCATTCCTTGGTGTGCGGCTGCCCAGCTGTCCCAGCACTTTCATCAACAAGATGTTTCTTTCCCCGTTGGGTTGTATGGGAACCCTTGTTAAAAATGCATAGCCCGTAAATGTATGCATTTATTTCTGGACTTTCAGTTCTTTTTTTTTTTTTTTTTTTTTAAGATTTTATTTATCTGACAGAGTGTGAGTGAGCAGGAGAGCACAAGCAGGGGGCTGGGAGGAGGGTGCAGCAGAGGCAGGTGGAGAAACAGACTCTCTGAGGAGCAGGGAGCCTGATGAGAGCCTGGATCTCAGGACCCTGGGATCATGACCTGAGCCGAAGTCAGATGCTTAATTGAGACACTCGGGTGCCCCTGGACTTTTAGTTGGTCTACCAATACAAGTACAGTCTTGATGACCACAGTTGTGTTTTATTTATTTATTTATTTATTTATTTATTTTTAAAGGTTTTATTTATTTATTTGACAGAGATCACAAGTCGGCAGAGAGGCAGGTAGAGAGAGTGGGGAGGAAGCAGGCTCCCCGCTGAGCAGAGAGCCAGATGCAGGGCTCAATCACAGGACCCTGGGGCCATGACCTGAGTCGAAGCCAGAGGCTTTAACCCACTGAGCCACTCAGGTGCCCCTGTTTTTGTTTTTTTTTTTAAATCACAATTTCCCTGAGCCAAAGGCAGAGGCTTTAACCTACTAAGCCACCCAGGTGCCCCAAGTCAAATGCTTTTTAAAGCTTGTACAGGTGAGGAACTATAACAATGAAGTGAATATTGCAAAGTTATTTTTTTACTGTGATAAATTTTTTACTGTGATAAATTTGCAAAGAAGTAGTTTCATGAAACAAGTGAATATGGAAAAAAAAATCACAATTTCAAATCATGAAATTTGAGTCCTCCAACTTTGTTCTTTTTTAAGATAGTTTTGGCTATCCTGGGCCCTGTGAGTTTCTATATGGTTATAAGATCAGATTGTCAGGTTCTACAAAGATGCCAGCTAGGATTCTGGTAGGGATGGCATTGAATTTGTAGATTGATTTGGGGATTGGCACCTTAACTATGTCAAGTCTTCTGATTTATGTACATTGGCAAGGTTTTTATGTAAAGAGTCAGAGAGGGGGCCATATTTAGGCTTTGTGGGCACAGTGTCTCTCACAACTACTCACCTATGTCGTGGTAGAATTAAAGCAGCCAGGGGCAATACGTAAATTAATGAGTGTGGCTGTGTTCCAGTAACACTTTATTGATGACATTGAAATTTGAATTTCATGTAATTTTCATATGTCACGAACTATTATTACTATCAACCATTTAAAGATGTGAAAACATTTCTTAGGTTGCAAATGGGAGCAAAACAGGCAGGCGGTAGCTTGTGTATCCCTGGATTAAATATGATCGGACCACTTTTGTGAAGTATTTATTTTCTGGTTACTTTCTAAAGATTTTTATTTTTTTTTATTTGACAGACAGAGATCACAAGTAGGCAGAGAGGCACACAGAGAGAGGAAGGGAAGCAGACTCCCAGCAGAGCAGAGAGCCAGATGTGGGGCTCGATCCCAGGACCCTGGGATCATGACCTGAGCTGAAGGCAGAGGCTTTAACCCACTGAGCCACCCAGGCGCCGTGTCTAGTTACTTTCTATTAACTAGTTTAAAAAATTAGAAAAGTTACACATATATCTTTTTTTTTTTTTAAAGATTTTATTTATTTATTTATTTGACAGAGATCACAAGTAGGCAGAGAGGCAGGCAGAGAGAGAGAGAGGAGGAAGCAGGCTCCCAGCAGAGCAGAGAGCCCGATGCCGGGCTTGATCCCAGGACCCTGGGATCATGACCCAAGCTGAAGGCAGAGGCCTTAACCCACTGAGCCACCCAGGCACCCCCACATATATATATATCATAAAACATTTTCAAACAGCACAGATCTATCCTAGTTTCATTCCCTAAAAATGACTATTATTAAACTTCTTTTTGTCTTCTCTGATTTTTAATGCATATATAAGCATTTAAACATGTCTCTTTTTGTTTGTATGACTGAGATTACCCTGAATTTCTCCAAGAGCAGTAATATCGTAGACATTGTTCCATAGCCGTACATGTAATTCTTGCTAATTGCTGTCTAGTAGTGTAGACTTTCCTGTTTGTTTATTTATTTGGAGGTGAAATTCACATAACATAAAATGAAGCATTTTAAGGCATATAATTCAGTGACAGTTCATGGACAAGAATTTTTCTTTTTTAAAAGGACTTGGAACTGTAAAGGCAGAGGTTTTGTGTTGTCCTGACTTTCAAATGGCCTGCTGACATATTCTCTCTACCTAAGAGAGTCCCCACTCCTGCTACCTCTAGTTCCCAAAAGTGAGCCAGCCATCTGCTAAACTACCTTGGAGTGGTCTGTCCAGCCTCAAGACATTGGTCTTATTCAGACAAGAAGGAAAAATGAAACACTGTGTAAGACAGTGGTCAGCGTGCTGAGTTGACTCAGCTCGGGTGCTGGAGTGCGGGTCAGAGACATGATCTGCTGTAGATCCTTGCTGCTTGGGCCAGAGTTCGCTGTTGCTTGAGAGCTTATGAGGAGTATAGACCCTTTCCCCTGCCTGGGATGTACCGAATCAGAGTCTGCATTTTGACAAGTCCTGCCAGCAATCTGTGTGCACCCTGAAGTTTGAAGAGCCGCACTGGGGATGGCCGGGCTCCGTAGCTAGCACTGCCGTCAACATGTGGGAGGGAAGACTTGGGCTGCTTGTGTAAGGGCATTACTGACGTAGTGTCACTTCTCTGTCCCAGGGCCATGAAGCATTTGTGCAGCCCCAAAGTGGGTTGTAACCCTGACAAATGAGCCGCAGTGGGCTGGAAGAGCTCCCAGGGGGAGTGGGGACTTAAGCGGGGACTGGACTTGATGACCTGGGAGGAGCCCTTCAGCCAAGTGCTGGTTTTGCGCCAGGCCGTTTTCTGGGCCCTGGGGTTACAGCAGTGAGCAAGACCAATGCTGATGAATACGATGGAGAAAACAAAACAGTAAGGGGGAGAAGAGGTGTGCAATTTTATGTAGGGCCTAAGTGCACCTAGAAGGCTCTGCTGGAGCAGAGTGGAGGGAGCAAGCTGTTTGGGTGTCTGGGAGAAGAGGTTCAGGGAGACAACAGAGAACTGAGTGTGCATTTGTATTTGAGGAATAGTAAGGAGGCCAGCAGCTGGAGCAAAATGAAGGGCAGAAATAGGAGATGAGGTTACAGTGGTGGGAGATTAGAGATGAAGGTCAGCCAACTGGGGCTTTGTGCACCAATGCAATAAGGACTTTATTCTGCCCAGATGTATACTTGTGCGGTGAAACAAGTGATCTGATTTACGTTTCTAAACGATCACTTTGACAGCACCAAATGCTGGCATGGACAAAACTTGGTCGGTCACTTAATCATTGCTGGTGGGCATACAGAAGGGTATGTCTACTCTGGAAACAGTCCGGCAGTTTCTTGTAGACCAGAGTGTGCAATCATTATTTGACCTGGCAATTGGACTCCGACAAGTATACTGTTCAGTTCCAGACACCTGCCACAATTTAGGCGACTCCTAAGGAAGTCATGCCAGTGAAAATAGCCACTCCTGAAAGGGTGCAAACTCTTTAATATGTAACATTTTTGAAATCATGGGGTTTTAGGAAAGGAGACTAGATGAGAGGTCGCCAGGGTTAGGGAGAGTGTGGTGGGTAGAGAGGAGGGGAGGGGTGTGGCTGTGGCTCTAGAAGAAGCCCTTGTGGTGATGGAAATGTTTAGTGTCTGTGGGGGATCCATAAAAATACACAGCTGATAAAATTGTATAGAACTAAACACACACGGGACACCTGGGTGGCTCAGTTGGTTAAGTGGCTGCCTTCGGCTCAGGTCATGATCCCAGCATTCTGGGATCGAGTCCCACATCAGGCTCCTTGCTCGGTGGGGAGCCTGCTTCTCCCTCTGCCTCTGCCTGCCACTCTGTTGCCTGTGCTCTCTCTCTCTCTCTATCTAACAAATAAATAAATTAAAAAAAAATAAAAAAAAAAGATTCTAAAAAAAAAAGAACTAAACACATACACACACACATATGAAGAAAAGACTTTTCGTTTAGCTTAACCCATTGGTTTTTTGAAGTGCACCTTTTTAAGGCAGTGATTGTTAACTGTATTTGGTTAGATCACCAGTAAGAAAGGCTTTATTTTTTATTTTTTATTTATTTATTTTTTTTTAAAGATTTTATTTATTTATTTGAGAGAGAGGCAGTGAGAGAGAACATGAGTGAGGAGGAGGTCAGAGGGAGAAGCAGACTCCCCGTGGAGCTGGGAGCCCGATGTGGGACTCGATCCCGGGACTCCGGGGTCATGACCCGAGCCAAAGGCAGTCGTCCAACCAACTGAGCCACCCAGGTGTCCCTAAAAAGGCTTTATTTTTTAAAAATATTTTTTATTTTTTTAAAAGATTTTATTTATTTTTTTATTTTAGAGAGAAGGAGAGAGCAAACAGGGAGGGGAGGAATGGAGGAACAAGCAGACTTCGTGCTGAGTGCAGAGCCCAATGGGGAGGATTGATCTCCCTATCCTGAGATCATGACCTGATCCAAAATCAAGAATCCAGACACTTATGTGGCTGAGGCACCCCGATGCTCCAAGAAAGGTTTTATTTTGATGGTCCTTTTCTATGACACAGACTGTGGATTGGGGAGTCTTAGTCTTTGGTCCCCCTAATCAAACAGCACTTTTATTTATTTTTTTTTAAAGATTTTATTTATTTATTTGACAGAGATCACAAGTAGGCAGAGAGGCAGGCAGAGAGAGAGGGGGAAGCAGTCTCCCTGCTGAGCAGAGAGCCCGATGGAGCTGGATCCCAGGACCCTGAGATTATGATCTGAGCCAAAGGCAGAGGCTTTAACCCACTGAGCCACCCAGGTGTCCCAGCACTTTTATTATTATTTTTTTTTTATGTTTTCCCCTGTTATTATTTCCCATGGTCAATCCTTCATTCCATTTCTATGGAACAAGGGCAGAGGTCTGCCTTCTGTAACCGCTTCAAGCTGAATTAGGGTGCAATGGAGGCTTTGGAATGGAAGGATCTGAGACAGGGCAGATCACAATTTTTGGTCCCTTGTACTAATGGTGGGGGTCTCAGAGATAGTTCCCTCTCTGAGGACTTGGATATTTCTCTACATGGTTTGGTACCACATGGCATCGTTGATTTTATCCCCAAGTACACTTTAAGGAACAGTAACAGTACAGTCTAACCCAATAGTCTCGTTCTCTCTCAAATCGACCTGGCATCGGTGGGCATCCAAGAATACAGATGAGGGGTGCCTGGGTGGCTCAGTGGGTTAAGCCTCTGCCTTCGGCTCAGGCAGCACTTTTATTTTTAAATTAGGTATGGTACATAATTCCAAAGTGACTTCTGGTATCCCACTTCTTCCTAAAATCTATCTGAAGGAGCTCTAACATTTTAGGGGCACTCACATTAGTACCGTACTTGCTGCAAGTGAAGTGGCAGGGCAGGAGGCAGCGGGGGTGGGGGGTGGGGTGTGTGTGTGGGGAGGCCTCAGTCCTGCTTGCTGGCTGGGCTGTGCAGGTGCTGTGGGAAGGTAAGTGGGAAGGCTTTAGAGCCCGAAAAGCCCAAGACTGAGCAGTGTTTTTCGAGTCCTGGTGGAGTCCAGGCCTTTCCCCTGCCAGCCCTCAACCCGGAACCACATTTTTCAAGCCAAGTCTTAAAATAATATGATATTAAACAATAAGAATTTGGAAGATGGCTTGAATTCCGTTCTTAGACTTCATTCTCCGGTAATTGTTTTAATGTGGTCCTAGCATGCTGTAGGGGCCTGGCCTTTTTTATGCGCCTCTTTCAAATGCGTGTTTCGTGTTTCTGTGCAGATCACTTCAGTACAGAAGAGGGACTGACTGAAGTTTGTTTGCGTTTTGAAGGTGAAGTTAACATGATTGCATTTACCAAAGTTGGAAGAGTCCGGACTGCTTGCCCTGTTCATCCAGTTCCTGCTCAGAACAAGGCGGTTCCCTTTTTACCTTAATTTCCATACTTACTTTGCATGTAGAACAAACCACCCTGACCTCTCTGTTCATCAGTCAAAGTTAAATTCCTTGGGGGGAATGAAGTGGTTGTGGTTTTCTTAAATTTCCCAGTTTGGTTATTGGACAAAATAAGGTAGAAAGGAGGTGTTTCGGGCAGGAACCATAGATTGTAAAAGAGTTGAGCTTGAAAATGGCAAGACCTAAACTACTGAGTTATTCTGAGGGGCCAGAGTTCCCTGAGGGCTGGGGAATGTGGACTTCTGGGAAGTAGCCCGAGGCTGGGTCCTGATGGGCGTGGTTAGACCAGGTTTGGGAGTGGGCGCCCCATGGCAGTGGTTTGTACTGTGTACAAACCACTTGTTGCTTTCAGTAGGTAATACTTGTTGCTTTCAATAGGTAATACTGGAAGGATTATTTTTTCCCCCATTCCTGATAGTTTTGGTTAATGTCTCTTTGTTGGGGTGTCTGTGGGTAAAGTCTGATCCCACACTTTAAAAATGTGGGTATTCTTCAGTGTGATAAAAGAGGGAGTGCTTTTTACAGGATTTGGTTACACTTGTCTGCCTTTTTTTTTTTTTTTAAAGATTTTATTTATTTGACAGACAGAGATCACAAATAGGCAGAGAGGCAGACAGAGAGAAAGGGGGAAGCAGGCTCCCTGCTGAGCAGAGAGCCACACGTGGGGCTCGATCCCAGGACCCTGAGATCATGACCTGAGCCGAAGGCAGAGGCTTAACCCACTGAGCCACCCAGGCGCCCCCCTTGTCTGCCTTTTTAAGCAGGCATTTTTTAGGGTTTGACTCTGATGTCATAAAATTGTGTAGTTCTAAAAAAAATTGTGTAGTTCTTTAATGATAGTGTGTCAATTTTGCAGATTTAGCTATGTTGGCAATGACAATGAGTTTGAGGAAAATGGAGCAGAATTAAAGTATTTGGTAGCAATTAGATGGTTTGTGTTTATGCTTCTCACACAAAACAATTACTTGCTGATTATTGTTTGAATTTTAATGGCGAGTTTGGAACCGTTGAAAACCGTCTGCAGAACTTTGTGATTCTTGGACTATCAGTTTTTGTGTGGAAAAGATTCAGATTTCTTCATTGCCAGCAAGTGATTGTGAATCCGGTAACAATAGAAACTCGAAATATGTGTGCTTTCTTCTTAGTCGACCGTGAGAGAGTACTGTCTTCTTTTTCAGAGTAAGATTCATCGAAGGTGCTGCTAAGAGACCTGATTGTCTCAGGTGTGGCGGGCCGGATTGCCCGGGCTCTAGCTCCCGTTCCCACAGCCCGTGAGCTCTAGCACTTGGGGATTTCGCCACTGCTGCTTCTTTTTAGTAGCTTTGCTGTTTCTACTTTTTCTTTTTTTTCCATCTCTTGGTTCTAGAAATTTAGATTCAAAGTAATTATCACTTGTCTTCTGAATCCTATCTGTAAGACTTTCAGAGTCTTGAAGTCTTGAAAAGACTTTTCAAGAACTTTTGAGTCTGTTTTAATGTGTATTTTACTTATTCTTCTACAGAAAATGTTGACTTATCCATTTCCGTATTAGCTTTTTATGAACATCTGTGAAGTGCATGCATTGTGCTGAGTGCTAGGAACAGAGACATGCCATGGGCCTTGCTCTTAGTCTGTTGTCCTGGGGAGGCCACTGCCAGAGCAGTTGTTATCAGAGTGGCCTGGACGCTGGCTGGCGGGGCCTGGGAAGAGAGCCCAGGGGAATAGGACAGGCTTTCCCTACCAGGAGCCCCACGAAGAGGAGCAAGAGGGAAACCGACAACAGTAGAATGTATTTTATTTTCTTGGGTGAGATCCGTATTCTGTCCTTGACTTTTTGCTCGTTTCAGGAACATTTACTCCAGTTCTGGTGAGGGGCAACACGCGGCTAGGTCTTCGTGAAGTCAGGTGCAGGCCTTGACAGCTGTGCTGTTTGTTGCTCACTGTATTCTTTCGGCTTATCCCATATATGAAGAGGGAGACAGAGTTCTTATTAGCACTCGTATTTGTATCTAAAATGTTCCACTGGCCTGGCCAATTCTCCATCAGGCATGCATGTAATTAGTGTGAAGCTGGCAACTTTTTTCCGCTTTTCTGGTATCCTGATATGTGAATTCAGTTCATTTAAGGCCTTAGGCAGATTTTCACTTTGGAAATCAAAAGGTAATGGATAGGTGAGTTAGTTTGTTTCCTAAATGCTTAAAATGGTCAGTGTTCTTTAGTTTTGTTTTTTTTTTAAATATTTTATTTATTTATTTGACAGACAAAGATCACAAGTAGGCAGAGAGGCAGGCAGAGTGAGAGGAAGAAGCAGGCTCCCTGACAGAGAGCCCGATGTAGGGCTCGATCCCAGAACCCCGGGACCATGACCCAAGCCGAAGGCAGAGGCTTTAACCCACTGAGCCACCCAGGCACCCTGATAATTGGGTCTTTTAAAGAAGAGAACATTTTAATTCTCATAGCACTTTCTTCTTTAAACCAAAGTATGATTTATGCACAGCACAGGGACCTGGTTAGCATCCAGTTCTGTGGGCTTTGACGAATGCATAGCTGTGTGCCTACTACACATTTGGGGTTCAGCAGTTTCATCACCCCCTCAAGGTCCCCCTGCCTCTTTGCTGCCATACCTCTCTCCAGCCCCTGTAAATTACTGACCACTTCCTGTCCCTGTAGTTTTGTCTCTCCCAGGACATGCTAGAGATGGAATCCACCGCTGTGTGGCCCAGAGTCTGGGACATTGACACTCACCTTGTGTGTGGTAGCGTTCTGCCGAGCAGTGCTCCATCGTGCACTTGTGGGGCTTTGTTCGTCCGTCTGCTGGGTGAAGGATATTTGGGTTATTTCCGCTGGAGCGCTTTTGAAGTGGGTGGCTCCTGAGGATGGGAACCCTCTGCCTCTTGTGGTCCCTTAGGGACCCAGGCTGTTCCCATCCTGTTGGTTCTGCAATCTTCTTGTCTTTATTTGTACAATCAAAACCTAGGTGTTAGGCATGTTTGTTCTAGTTGGAGGGACTAGATGGGGAGATACCCAGGGTAAGCTGGTGAGGTGAGGCTTCCATTCCCATTTCATCTGTGAGAATGAAGGTGTGTGTCTCTCCCTACCTACAGAGAGGCTAAGGAATGGAATTTCTAACTGGGGGGCATGTGTCCAAGAAGGAAAGATTGGTGTTTGTGCGGATGACGAGCAGGAAGTCTGCAGTATTAACTTACTAGTAAAAGTTCCGTTCAGGAAAGAGACCAGTGGGAAAGACACACTCACCAGTCCCTGTAATGATGGACCCTAGTTGGCCAGTACTTGGGAAGCCCCCCCACCCCACTTGCCATGAAGGAGGTGTCTTGCTCAGGCCCTGATTCTTTTCTTGTTGAAACCCCGGTCTGTTCTTTTTGGCTTCTGGTTTGTCCTTACCCCTCTTCTTCTCCGGCCACATCTGAAGTGCCTTTTGGAGGTGTTGCCTTCATTGGATTGTACAGTTTGTAATAGCCTTTTCCTTCAGACACACTTTTTGGAGCCTGAGGGCTGCCCTGGGGATGAAATAGTCACAGGTGTTCACAGGTTAGACCCACTGCCCCTTCGATAATATAATTCCCTCAAAAACTAGTAGTCTTCTGGTTTGTTTTTAGTACAGTGTACTGGTAACCACACTCAAATACTTCTATGAATGTAGTTCTTCAGCCTGATTTAATTTTGGGGCTCCTCTTTGGATCATCCCTCTGTCACCTGTTTTGAAGGTTACATACCTCGAAGGCATCTGAAGTCACAAGTTTGGGTGGGAAGCAAGTTCCTTTACTCTGATCTTGAGCGGGCTGTTTGTCTCCTTGTGTTGCCCCAGAAGTCCTTGCAGGAGGCTTCTTCTAAGCTGTCTGGGTGTAGAAGCAGTCAGTCTCTCCCCGAGAGCACGAGGTCTACCCTCAGTTACAATGTGATTTCGAGCAGTGGAGGCAGCTTGGTATGAAGAAGAGTAGGGATGATGCTGTATTTCCCTGAATCATGTACCCCCTGCATTGGTGTGCTCTTGGGTGAGTCACTGTCTGCACTGCAGTTTCTCCTCTAAAATGAGAAAAACGGGTGCATCAGTGACATCACCTGACTTTTCTGTGGAGACCTCTAATTCAGGAAGCCTTTGCTTGAGCTCATCTGTGCCTCCTTGAGCTGACCCCAGCCCGCCCCCCAGTGTGGAGTGTGGTTTCTCCGTGGCGGTCTGGAAGCACTGTGGAATGAGTGATTGATGCGTGGACGTCAGTGGAGTGGCTAATTCAACACATACTCACTCTCCTTTGTTTTCTTTTAGAAAGAAAGAACTCTCAGCCACCAAGAAAGACCGTGTGAACCATTGTCTGACAATATGTGAAAACATAGTGGCACAGTCACTCAGGTAATTGCACTTTGAACTTTCTAGTAAAAATTGAGACTCTATTTTTGTTCCTAATGGGCTAGAATATTCTTTATCTCCCCAGGTTTCTTAAGACATTTAAAGGCCCCTTTTCTCATATTTCTGGCTGTCACTATAAGAAGTCATGTTTCCTTTTTGTAACTTACAAACAACATTGTAACCATTATGATAATTGAACAGGGTGTTTATATTTACTTAGCACTCTTGCTAACTGTGAACATTGAAAAATCTTCTGGTTGGTATTTTTACATTATTGCAGTAATCAGAACAACAGGAGACTGTCCAATGACATGTTTTGCCTTTGCTTCTCATTGGCATCCTGTTGCCATTCGGGCATGCCCAGCCGTGGCCGATGCCTGCTCACCTGTGCATGGGGATCGCGGGGCCCTGGGCAGTGGACTAGGCCAGTCTCCCTTGCTTCATGTTTCTTTTGGGGTGATCTCAAGGCACCTTCTTTTGGGGCTTTGCTAAGTCTCCGCATTCTCTTTGCTTTCAATTGTCTGTCTTTCTAACCACTGTTCCTAGATGGTAGGTATGTTCCTAGGATGGTAAGTATTTTAGGCCTCTTTCTAGGCCTGAGTAGGAGACAGATGTGCCTGAGATTCCTGAATTCTGCTACTTGGTTGGATATGGGTGAACTACTTCTCTCCTTGGCTTTTCTTTTCTTGGGACAAATAATTCATGTTATTGTGCTGCTTGGAATCTGGAAAGAGCTCTCTCTAATCTGTTAGAATAGTAATCTGGATGGAAACTTAGTGACTCTGTTATTTTTAATGGCACCTTGCATTTGTATTTTGTATTTTCAGTGTGATTTCTCATATAATAGCTCGTTGTAGCTGAACTTGTTCCATCGTTTGGGAAATATGCTGGATGATTTCTGTTTCTCTCTAATTTGTAGAAATGTGGGAAGCAGATGAAATAACAAATGAGAGTATGTGCTGAAAATAAAAATTCTAAGTTAGCATGCTGTTGTAGAAAACAACACTATGATAAAAGTAGGGAAAAAAAGCTTTGAATTTCATCTCTGCTCCTTAGAAGCCAGCTGATTTTGGATAAATTTAACTTCTTTCCATCTCTGTTGCTGCATTTGTGAACTGTAAGTCCTGATTTTTAGGGTTCTCGTGAGATCAGCTGACACTGTGTACGTGTGTTTGTTAGCCACGTGGGAATGAGAGCTCTCTGCAGTTGTGACAGGTCTAGTCGAGAGCTCTCAGGTGACACAGCTCTCATGTGAAGTGACTTCGATCCCTGACGAAGTTTGCTCTCCTGCCGCAGAGTTTTGCTGCTCTGACCTCCAGCATTCAAGAGTCCAGGAACATTTCACTGTGAAAGCTTATGGATCCAGAGACAAGCTCTCTTCCACTTGGAATGCTTCCTGTTCTGTACTTACGCAGTTTCTTTTGATCATTCTCAGTGGAATTGATGTCAGCGTAGATTTTCATACTAGAAAAGTATGTTGGGATATCTTAGGATTGATTGGCTCAGTTTGCCATCTTAAATCAAAAATGGTAGCCATTAGTGGTTTTCACAGGGGTATATTTCTTCTGTTTTTATGGAGTAATGCTGATAGTCATACTTCTTGTTCTACAGAAGGACATGTTGATGAAATGTTTTATGGATCCAGAGAGATCATCTCTGGTGTCATCAGATCAAATAACAATTTATTTTTAAGATACTTTCCATACTTTGCAGGAATTTCAGAGTGTGGAGCTCAGGTAGATAATACACACACAATGTTTCATGAAATCTTTTTTTTTTTTTTTTTAAGATTTTATTTATTTATTTGACAGAGAAAGAGATCACAAGTAGGCAGAGAGAGGGGAAAGCAGGTTCCCTGATGAGCAGAGAGCCCGATGCGGGACTTGATCCCAGGACCCTGAGATCATGACCTGAGTCAAAGGCAGAGGTTTAATCCACTGAGCTACCCAGGCACCCCTGAAATCTTTTTGATAGCTGATGTTTCCTGTGATCTCTCCTTGAATGTAAATATAACTAAATCTTTGGTACATTTCTGTAGGTTCTGTGATACACTAACCTTTTTTCCAGTGGGGTTATTTTAGTGATAGCTTCTGGAGTTTTTAACATGGGAAGACATCTAAAACTTCATGGATATTGTGACTATTAGTGTACTTCGGCTCCCAATTTGGTGGTCTAACTTACTAGTTCCTCAATATGGGTCAGCATCATGATCATCCAGAAAAGTTGTCAGAAATACAGTAATGAAGATACCTCACTGCCCTCTTTCCCAAACACACTTATATTTTCTGTTCACATGTGGTCTGGGAATTTGTTCTTAACAAGTCTCCTCTCAGGAATACCTAGGAACCCTTATCTAAGCGTGTGCACCTTCATAAAGTGGTTGGGTAAAAATAATTATACAGAAATCTTTAGGTTTCCTATATATTAGTGTAGATCAGTCAGAAAATATCAGGGTTCAAGATCCAATTAACAGTGGCGCCAACATAGAAAATTTCAAGGAACTGACAAGAAATATGCAGAAAATATGTGGACTGCTATTGGCTTTCCTGAAAGGTTAGATGACTACATTGCTTCCTAAATGGAAGACTTCTTATCCTAAAGCTGAATTTTCTCTAAATAAATCCATAAATTTAAATAGCTTTGATCAGAGAGTTCTAGTAGGGGTATTTTTGAACTTGTTCACCTGCAAGAATAAATACATGAATGTTACAAAGAAAATTTGACAGGTCAGCAGTATGGTGTGAGGTGATACAAGATTAAGTTAGCTGTCAGACATGAAAGAAGGTATGGGATAGAAAGGAGAGTGTGTGCATCTCTGTGTGTGAGTTTATGGTAAAGATAACATTTTGTATCAGTAGTGAAGTGATGGGTTGTTGAACCAAATGACTTGAGAATTATGTCTGTGCCTCATATTGCAACAGACCTAAATGTCAGGTCGATTACTTAATCGATTACATTTTACTTAAATGTAAAAAAAACCAAACAATTATTAAAAAAAGGATTTTTGATTTTAGGAAGAGGAAGGCTAATAATATAAAGGAAAATATTGTTTTGACTGGAATTCATTCAGTTCAGTATGTCAAAATCCACCTTAAACTTGAAAGTAAATTCAACTTAGGGATAGTATTGACAGCATGTATCTTAAAGGCTTAATAGCTGTATAAAGAGCAATTATAAATCAATCATTAAGGAAAAGACTATCAGCCTAATAGCAAAGTAGGCAAAGAACATGGCCAGGTAGTTCAGAAGGTAAGAAATATGTGCGGGCCAGTGAACCTGACAGCTGACATGTATTTTTTGTTTCCTGTGGGGAAATATTCATATTTACTAGTCAGGGAAAAGAGACTAAAACAAAAACAAGATTAGCTTCTATCTGTCAAATTGACAAACATTAAGAAATACTAAGGATTTTTGTCAGACGTGAGGCAACCTTTCTTTAAAGGCAGTTTGACAAAAATATCAAGCTTCAGACGGTCATCTTTTTGGCAGTGTCTCCTGAGGACGTTATCCTTGGGAAAGTGTGTGACAATGTCAGTGCAGTATTGTTCATCCATTAGAAAATTAAAAATAATCTTAATGACTTATTAGTTGGGGAATTGAAAAAGTAAAATATACTTTAGAAGGGAACGTTAATTAACTTTATAAAAGATGATTGTTAGAAATGTGTATTTGTGACCAGAAAATTTATTAATACTATATTAACAACTTAAGTTTAAAATATTAAGAAAGATATTTGCTCTGGCTAAGATAAATACCAAAGACAGATTTACTTTCCTGCCTAAGACAATTGATAATGGGTAAAATATATGTGACAGTGGTTTTCCAGACATCAGGTGAAGAGCAACAGCAGTCCTCGAAAAATGGAAAACTAGTGTGGGAGCCATATGACTTCCTCCTATTACTGTGTGGAAGGAGTCCTCTGGGGAGGGGAAACCCAGGCAGAGCCGTGGGGCACATGGTTAAGGAGACAGAGCTGTCAGCTCCAGCCAGCTGGGGAGAGTCCCGGAGAAGAGAGCTGCACAGAATGATCCGTGGAGCCTGTGGAGGGACTGATCCTTGAGTCTTTAGCTCCTATGGAAGTGTGGGTTCCTGTGAGGACATGGCTTCCGGCTGGAGTAGGATCACCTGGAAGGATTAGGAGGAACACTTGCTGGAGCTCACACCTGTTCACACCAGCCACGGTGGACAGGTGTCCTTCCTGGGCCTTGGCTGGGGTGTACAGAAGGCTTTTCCCTCATGGTGGGGCTAACTTAGCCCTGAACTAAGATATTATTCTGGTCCTGCCTGATAAAGCTTACAGGCAAAACCCGAGATCGTACTCTTTCATAGTAACATAATTGTTTCCCAGAGCAAAGCTCAAGAGTGTTTATAGGAATTCAGTAGTATATAGTGCCCAACGAGGTAGAAGTTACAGGATCCAGCATTCAGCCAAAACTTTTCAGGAGTGAAATAAACAGGAAAATAAAATTCTTAGGGGTGAGTTGAAACTGACTCAGAAATTGCACAGATGGTAAAGTTTGTACAAAACCATGAAAACAGTTCCTTTATTTTATGTACTCGAGAAGCTAGAGAAAAGATGGAATGTGTTACATAGAGACAAGACATTCAAAAGAGTTACGTCTGGGGCGCCTGGGTGGCTCAGTGGGTTAAGCTTCTGCCTTTGGCTCAGGTCATGATCCCAGGGTCCTGGAATCGAGCCCCGCATTGGGCTCTCTGCTTAGCAGGGAGCCTACTTGCCCCTCTCTCTGCCTGCCTCTCTGCCTACTTGTGATCTCTCTCTCTGTCAAATAAAAAAATAAAATCTTAAAAAAAAAAAAGCTACGTTGAGAGTGCCTACAGATTTCTTGCTGGAAACCATATGCGCCAGCAGTCAGTGGGGTGTCGTTTATAAAGTTGTGAAGGGAGAACACTGTTCAACTGCATAGCCAGTCAGTCTATCTCTCAAAAACAGAGGTGAAGTAAAGACCTGGTCACGTATGCAAAAGCTGAAACAGTTTATGTCCAGCAGGCAGCCGCTCTAAGAACTAGTAGAGAAAGTGTTTCTGGTAGAAGGAAAGTAAGATCAGAGAGGAAGCTGGACCCACACAGAGGATTGGCGAGCCGGGAAGTGGTGACCGTGCCATGTGACTGGAAGACTTGCCCCCTTATTTTTCATCTCTTCAAAAGTTAATGGATTGCTTGCAGCAAAAATAATAACCATGGATTTTGGGGCTTTATGACAGGCGGAAGCAGAATGTGGGACAACACTAGCATGAAGGCTGTTTCATAGCTCGTGGTCAGCCGAATAGTGCCCCTGCCTGCCCCCAGAGATGGCAGGTCCTGATCCCTGAATCCTGTGTAAATGTACCTCGAAGGGAAAGGGTCTCCCCAGGTGTGATTAAGTTAAGGGTTGTGAGATGGAGAGATTATCTTGAGTTGTCCTGGGGCACCTTAGATGTAGCCACATGTATCCTTACGAGAGGGAGGCAGAGGGAGGTGTCTCTCTCTCTTTCTTAAACACACACACGTGTGTGCTCACTTGGCAGCATGAAGATGGAGAAAGACAGGTAGGGAGATCAGGCCATAGGCCGGGGGGTGCCAGCCACTGCCATACTGGAAGAGGCAAGGAGCCCTTCTCCATTGGAGTTTCTGGAGGGAAGTACCTTGATGTTTGGCCCAGTGATACTGATTTCGGCCTTCTGGCCTCCAGAACTTTGAGAGGGCGGACACTTGTGGTTTTCAGCCACCCAGTTTCTTTCTTTCTTTCTTTTTTTTTAAGATTTTATTTATTTGACAGAGATCACAAGTAGGCAGAGAGGCAGGCAGAGAGAGGAGGAAGCAGATTCCCCGCTGAGCAGAGAGCCTGACCCGGGGCTCGATCCCAGGACCCTGGGATCATGCATAACCTGAGCCGAAGGCAGAGGCTTTAACCCGCTGAGCTACCCAGGTGCCTCTTCAGCCACCCAGTTTCTAGAAGCAGTTACAGCTGCTGGTTACAGCAGCCCCAGAACCCAGTACTGTTGTTTGTTTCTCATGCTGTATGTGAAGTGGTGTAATACCATTAAGGCAGACTGGGTAAATTAAAGATGTAGACTATAAACAGGACAATAGTTGAAAGCGCAACAAAGAGTTATAGCTAATGAACCAGAAAAGGAGATAAAATGGGTTCCTAAAAATATCCCAAAAGAAAGCAGAAATAGGGAAAAGGCAAATAAAGAGCATCTGGGGTAAGAAGAGAGAAATAGTATGATGGTAGATTTAAATCTGCTTACGTCAATAATGACATTAAACAGAGAGACAAGTTTTTTCAGATCTGAGACCTCACATATCCTGCCTACAGTAAACCCATTTTAAGTATAAAGGCGCAAATAGCTTAAAAGTTAAAGAAGGTGGCTGACCACGCTAGCACTGGTCAGAGAGAAGCCGGGGTGCTTGTGTTAACATCAGATGGGGGATTTCTAAGTAAAAGCTATTACCAGAAATAGGATGGTCACTTTTATAATGATCAAGGTATCTGGTTCCTCAAGGGAGCATAATAATCCTAAATGTTTATGTAGCTAAGGACAGAGCTTCAAAAATACATGAAGCAAAACCTGATTGAACTGTAAGGAGAAACAGAGCCACAATTAGAGTCTGATTTCAATAGCCTCTCTCAAATATTCTTAGAGCAGCAGACATAAAATCTGGGTCTGGAAGACTTGAACAACACTACCCACCCATGTGGCCTGGTTGGCATTTACAGGCACTCCAGCCAGAGCAGCAGAAGACACGCTCTTCTCAAGTGCTCACAACACACTTGCCAAGAGAGACCCCCTGGGCCATACAACAAGTCTCTAAATGGAAAAGGATTCATACACGAGTATGCTGTCTGACCTCGATGCCATTACAGTGGAATCTGCTCCAGAAAGATAGTCTGGAACACAAGTAACTCATTTCCACATGACCCATGGATCACAGAGGAAGTCAAAGGGGAAATCTAAAAGCATTCTGAATTGACCAAAAATAAAAGCAGAGGATTTTGAAAGTTGCGGTATGCTGCTGCAGCATGTCTGAGGGAGGGTTGCAGCACTCGGTGCCTGTCGTAGAAAAAAAGGAAAGGTCTCAAAGCAGTGACCTCAGCTTCCCTGTCAGGAAACGTGATAAATAAGCATAGATGAAATCCCAATTTAGCAGAAGAATGGACACAGAGAGCAGAAGTCAGTAAAATAGAAAACAGAGAGGTCTGTAGAAGCTCAATAAAGCCAGAAGCGAGTTCTTTGAGAATGTCTGTAAGATTCATCAGACTGACTGACCAGGCAAGGAGTGAAGTCACACATTACCAGTGTCTGGAGTGAGGGGAATGAGCTTAATATGGGTTCTGTAGATATTGACAGGATTATAAGGGAGTATTAGGAACAACTTTATGCAATTGTTGGACAATTTAGGTGAAATAGGTTTCATGACAGACACATTTCTAAAGCTCTCAAGAAGAAATCTGTAACCTCATTAGCCCAGTGTCTGTTTTATTAATAAAATTTAAAAATCAATATTCAGTCTAGTTATTGGAGAACTTTTATGCAAGGTTCAAAATGGTATCTGAACTTGCTTTTTCCTTTTAATTGAGACATGATTGACCCGTGACAGTGTGAGTTTGCGGTTGTAGTGTGTTGGTTTGATGCGTGGATGTACCACAGTGTGAGGCCACAGTAGTCTTGTCGAGTCACAGAGTTGCTGTTTCTTTTCTGTGTTGACAACAGGTAAGATCCGGTCTCTTAGCAACTTTGAAGTTCATAATCCAGTATTATTGATTATAGTCACTATGTTGTACATTGGATCTTCAGAACTTATTTGTTACTTGCGAGTGAACCTACTTCTAACTGTGGGTTTTATAAAGTCTAAACACAGATAACATACCACTGATGAAAATTTTGTGTTTGAATTGAGATGTGCTGTAAAAAAGATTGTTATGTCTATCAATAATTTCTTCATATTGATTATATATTGAAATAGTCATATTTTGGATATGTTGGATTAAATGAAATATATTATTATATTTATTATTCTTAAGAATTTGTTTATTTGTTAGAGAGTGAGCACAAGCAGGGGGAGTAGCAGGCAGAGGGAGAAGCAGGCTTCTGCTGAGCAGGGAGCCCGACATGGGTCTTGATCCTAGGACCCCGGAATCGTGATCTGAGCAGAAGGCGATGCTCAGCTGACGGAGCCCCCTAGGGGCCCCTAAATGAAATATGTTACTAAAACTAATTTTACCTATTTCTTTTTATTTTTGATGTATCCATTAGAAAGTACAAAGTCAGACCTGTGACTTATGGTGTGCTTATGTAGCTAAGCGCTTCTTTGGGCAGCATTTGAATGCTGTGCCCACCTCTGGGAGGCCTTTCCTGCTTGTGGATCACAGCTGTGGTCTGCCTGGGTGAGGTCTGACATGCTGCTGGGTGGCGTGTTTTGTGTCTTGCTTGTATTTGTTGATCATTGCTAAGGTGGTCGTTTGGATTCTCTTAGGCTTGTGTTTCTTCTGACTGTTGGTAGGAATTAGGACATGGTGGGAAGAGGGCATCGACCCCCATTTCAGAGTATTCCAGGCTGAGATGGTAAAACAGCCGTTGGATTTTGAGGATTCAGAAATAACAGCATTATACAGGGGCCGTATTACTGGCTTTCAGTTCTCCTCGTTGCTGTGAAATCAGTTCCTCGAATGTAGCCCATCAGCCTGTCTCTGTCTTGGCTGTGTTCAGCCACGTGGATCGTGACAGCCCAGACCGGCTCTCTCAGTCAGACATTTCAAAATCACTTGCAAGCATTTACGTAGTCTCTCTCTAGTCTTCGCAGGACTGAGCTAGAGGAGCAAAACCACAGCCTAGCCGTGGTCGTGTGTAGTCTACGGTGCAATATTGCCGAAAGCACGATTTAAAAGGCGTGAAGCAGTTATATTGGTTTACTGTGGTCAGGATTCCAAGCATATTGTAAGAGTAAAATTAACCTGTTGGCAGGGAGCGGGGGGCTATCTGGGAGTGAAGCAGTGTCTTTTTCGCCTCTTTTTTTTTTTTTTAATTGAGTTTCATTACGTATAAAACAGTTCTTTTTAAGGTTTTTTAACAAAACCCTTAAAATGAAATTTGTATTGCAAATACAATTTCTTTTTTTAAATAAACTTTTACATTTTAGGATGGCTTTAGATTTACAGAATAATTGTGAAGAGAGTATAGAGAGCTCCCCTGTACCCCACATTCAGTTACTCCAGTTATTAGCATCTTACATTACTATGGCATATTTTTCGCAATTAATAAATCAGTATTAATATACTTATTGACCTTCATTTTTTTCGTAATGTTGCTTTTCTGTTCTAGAATCCCATATAGGATACCACATGCCTCATTGCATTTCAGTGTCATGTCTTTGTAGGTTCCTCTGGGCTGTGACAGTCTCTCTCTCCTTTTTTTTTAATTTAGAAATTCTCCAGAATTTCAGAAACTTCTGGGCATCGCTATGGAACTTTTCCTGCTGTGCAGCGATGATGCAGAGTCGGATGTCCGGATGGTGGCTGATGAGTGCCTCAACAGAGTCATCAAAGTAAGGCCATGAGCCGTTCTCTCTGGGCCGGGCTTGTGGCTGGGGGAGTAGCTGTTAACGTACCTTCCTTCTGTCTCGAGTGCCATGGTCCTCTGGGTGTTTGTGCTCGTTTCACCTGGCGTGTGCTTTGGCGGAGCTCGTATCTGCCCGTGTGCTTGCTACCCCTGCTCTGTCTGTGTCGTGCATAGGTCATGGGGGCACTGCTGGGGACCACTGGGTGTTCTTGGGGAAGATGTCACTAAGGCACCAACTTTTGTTTGGGCAGAACCTAGAGCAGCCACGAGGCCCTGGGAGGGCAGGGGACGGGTTAATGGACTCCCATTTGTAGTTTCTGTATGGTGTGTCTGGACTCTCTTCCTTTGTCTGCTTTCCGGGCTCCTGCAGAGACCTCCTCAGGAGACAAGGCTCCCATAAGACGCTCGTTGGGGCTGGTGTGACGGGGCTGCGGGGAAGGAGTTCCCAGAGCAGGATGGCAGAGCCAGAAAGCCAAAGCGCTTAGGCCACAAGCAAGCTAGGGAGCGGAGAGGGAACACCGTCTTCTTCCCCTGCTGCTTCCTGAGGCTGACTTTGGGGCCAGGACCACCAGAGCTTTAAGCTGCTGTGCTGCCCTTGAAGATAAAATCCTTCTTCCATAGTTCTTAATGTATTGGAAAACTATCCTTGTTTTTCTCATTCTGCCCTTCTTCTACTTTGTGTCCCCAAGTCATCCTGGTCACCTTCTTCTAGGCCACCTTTGTCAGTGATGGGGCTTTCAGATTGTGTGTGCAGACTCATAGTGCCCCTGCTGTCGGGGCGCCGGCATTGGGGTTAGCACTGTACGTCTCTCCAGAATTGTTTTTTCCTTGTTTCTTTCTCTGCAGGGATTCTTGTTTATTGGACCTTTCTAGTTTTCTTATTTTTCCCCTGCGGCTTCCAGTTCCACCCCTGAAATTTGGATAAGTCTTGGAGAAGAGCCTGCATCTCTTCATTTTCCTTGCAGGCTCTTTTCTTAGTAATCCTCACATGGCCAGATAAACCAAGGACTACAAGCTAACGTAGATTAGTGACTATTTCCCTTCTCGTTAGGATCTCAAGAAACAAAACTGTTCTTCGGAGTCCTTCTCAGGCCTTTCTCTGGAGAGTGGTTACGTTTTACATTGGCCAAGCAGTTATCCTTCCTTTCTCCTTCATGGGCCCTGCCTTCCTCAGCAAGAGTATCATTCCCCCTTCCTGTTCAAGGAGATTGAGGCCCTCTGCCAGGCAGATAGGGCATACATGGATTTTGGAGTCAAGGAGACCTGTATTTGAATCTTGCTTCTCTTCCCTACTCACTGAACAACTTTGGGAAATGTATTAATTCTGTGAGCCTCAGTTTCCTTCCCTGCAAAGGGAATTAGACAGAGTGCGGTGGTGTATGTGAGCCGGTGTGAGGATCAAAGGCGGTGTATTTAGCACCATCCTGGCCACTCACTGGTCCTCCGAGTGGTGAGAAGGACTCTTATTAATAATGAGTCTTTTTTTTAAAATAAAATTTAAAAAAATTTACATCTTGTATTTATAAATAGATTTACTTACTTATTTCTTAGAGAACATCAAGAGCAGGGGGAGAGGGAGAGGGAGAAGCAGACATCCCACTGAGCGTGGAGCCCAGTGGAGGGCTCAATCCCAGGACATTGAGATCATGACCTGAGCTGAAGGCTGATGCTTAACTGATTGAGTCACCCAGGCACCCCGATAATGAGATTCTTACATTCTCACCCAAAGAGATTGCAGGGTATGGAAGAACACCAGCTGCACTCTCTCTTCTGTTACACAGAATCCTTGGTCTCCTGTCATCTAGGGGTCCTTCCCCCCACCAGCGTGTTACTTGGGTAGCCACGCTTTCTGGGCTCTTCTCACCGCAGCCTCCCTGCCCAGGGAGCTGGGCAGGGAGCTCCAAGGCGGGAGCAGCCTTAGGGAGGCCCTCCTCCATCTGTAGGTAGCTGCCTGCTCTTCTGCTTTTGCTGGCACTCCCTGCTTTTGCTGGCACCCCACCTTCACCAGCAATTTATGGCCAGCGGCCCTGTCCTTCCTCTCCATGCCGGTGACCGGTTAGTGATACTCACATGCGTGTGGGGTCCATATGCGTGGGGTCCCACAGCTTATTTACAGATGGTCTTTTTCAGTCATGTTTTCTTCTCTCCAGGCCTAAATGTCCTTGCTTACTTTATTTATTTCTACTGGCAGGACCAGACTGGGTTTTTTCTGATGTTTTAGTTTTTGAACTTGTTGCTTAGACTCAGAATACCTAAAGAGGGCACCATGCCTTGCTTCATGGCAAGAGGGGGATTCAGGAGGGCAGAGGGAATAGTATGACCCCAGACTGCTCTGATGTTGGCCATTGGACATGTAGGCATTGTTCTGTTTCTAAGCCTTTCTTCTTTAGTGACGCATTTCCAAGAAATGCTGGACTGAATAGCTTGGTGTACGTATGGTAGTTGTCAGCTGTGACCCTGGGTCATAACTTAAGGCCAGAGTTGTCATTCTGGCCATCTCCTGTCCTATTTCCCTATGTCAGGCCTCCTGGTGCAGAGATTCCTTGGCTCAGATGTCAGGGAGGGGCAGGAACACAGACATCACCTGGGAGTCAGGTCCTTGACTTTTGTCTTCTGTTGTGTGTTGTTAAATACTTCTGATGAGACCAGACTCATGGCCCAAGCCAAGGGGACATGTTGCTTTTCATTTATATAGGAAAATGCAGTGGGGATCTGATTCAGCCTGGTAGATTCAACCTCCTATTCAGGTGGGGAAGTACATTCAAACAGAAATCACTCAGTACATGGCACTAGACTCTAAGTTCTGAGAGTCATCCTGGCACTCCGGAGACTGAGATGTCTTCTGTCTGGGAGCCAGAGAAGGTTTCTTGGAGGTGGTGGCTAGTAGGTGAGTGAGAAGATTAGAGATCCTCTTAACTCCTGCAGCCCCCTGTCTCTCGGGGGCTCCAGGAAACCTCTGCAGGCTTACAGAGGAGAGTGGCTCTGGCGGGTGCCCTAGGAGAATGGGAGGCATTGAGGGTCAGTTCAGGGGGGCTTGGCCTTTATTTGGTAAATAGGAACTCTCATAGATTTTTTTAAAAAATTTATTTATTTATTTATTTGAGAGAGAGAGAGAGAATGAGAAAGAGAGAGAGCATGAGTGGAAAGAGGTCAGTGGGAGAAGCAGACTCCCTGCCTAGCAGGGAGCCAGATGCGGGACTTGATCCTGGGACTCTGGGATCATGACCTGAGCTGAAGGTAGTCACTTAGCCAACTGAACCACCCAGGTGCCCACTCTCAAAGATTTTTGATGTGGTCAGTGGAGTGCTTTATTTAGGAAGAGTAACCTGGTGACAGAGTGTGGCCTGCCTTAGAGTAGAGAAAGAGCTGTGTACCGAGAATCCATGTGGGAGGTAGAGTAGTCCTGTCCTGGGAGAGTAAGGTCTGAGCGAGAATGGTGGCTGTGGGAAGGGGAGCAAGGAGGCGGAGGTGGGCTGTCAGGGGCTCCACCTGGCAGCTGAGTTTGTGTGTCTGCTTTGGTGAGGAAGGGATTTGGGGGCGGGGGGATCAGATTGCTATCATGCAGTGACTGGGAACCCTGATTCTGTGCTCTTATTAGGGGTTTGAGGTTTAGTTTTCTCTTGTTATAAAGAAAGTTTGAGATTGGTTTCTAAAACAAATTGAAATAAAACTTGGATGTGGCTTCTGGTTTTATTTGCAAAGTAGCATCTTTAATATATGTTTGCCTTCGATGTGCTTGCTTAAGGATTTAGTACAAACTGAAATTGAAGAGTTAGGATTTACATATTTCTGAGACACTGTTATACTTCAGAAGCTCCCAGAGGTGCCTCTGCTTTTGGTTTTCAAATTCACTGAATCGGTAGATGAACCCATAAGAGTTTTACTATGAGCAGCTCAGGTTGTAGACAGGATGTGCTCTCTATCACATGAAACAAGCTTGGTTTGCAGCTCGGTTCTATCTTTCCGCTCTTCTTGGCGGACAGGCCATCATTGGCAGTATCATTTCAGAGGAGAGGGTTCCTGTGGGCGAGAGTGGGGGCCAGGAATCTTTCCTGTCCCTTCCTTCCATCTTGAGAAACCCTCTTGAACACAGGCTCTGCCGCTAATGGTAGTAGCCCTTGGCCATTCTTGCTGGGTTGAAGTTCACCTAGTGGCCATCAGTTTCGGTTGGGCCCAGAGGTGAGCAGGGATGGGGGCACATTCTAAGGAGCACGAGGCTCCTTACTGGTTGCAAGCTCTGAACCACGGGGCTGGGAGCACCCACGCATCGAGGGAGGACCTTCAGAAAGGACGGTGGCCCTGCCCGCCAGAGCGAGGGGCTCTGGTCTTCCAGGTGTGCTCATTGCCCTGCTGGCGCCACAGACTCCAGGCCATTGTTGATGTTGGGTTGTCCAGCAGTGTGCACTTCAGTGAAGAAGGCAAACCTTTCAGGTGTTTTCTCCTCTCCTCAAATGTTAAGATTTAATATAAGAGATTTAATATAAGATTTAATATTAGAATGAATTTGGGTCATCTACCATTGGATTTCAGTATTGTATCGTATTTCATTGTACATCAAGTTAAATTCTTTCCCTTCTGTTTTTTTGTTCGAGTGGGTGACCTGTGTCTGGTTTATTCAGTGGCTGCCTGTATGTATGTGCTTCTTTTTCAGTTAGCAGTTTCTTAGCCTACTTTGCTAAATGTAGTTGCTAAAATTCCACTTTGCCCCCAGGTTGAAATTTTAGTTGCCTTTTCATTTTCTGCCGGGCTGGCGGAGTGAGTCTTCTCAGTCCTGGTGCTCTGTTGCAGGCCCTGATGGACTCCAGTCTGCCGAGGCTGCAGTTAGAGCTGTATAAGGAAATCAAAAAGGTAGGCTTTGACGTTCTCTTACTGAGCCAATGGTGCTGCTTCCCTGGATTGAGCAGCATGTGTGAAATCTTGTCTTATTTACTAAGAGGGAATGTTAGACGGAACTGCTTCTGGTTAAGTACATTTCACCACTTTATTTTCCTTCACAAGGTTCCTCTTCACTGTTTATGAGATGGGATGGGAATTAAGTTTTCCGTCTTTGTAATTGACGCCCCGAAACTGTGACGCTTCTGCGGCAGTTACCGTTTACGTGGCTTTGTGTCTAAACACAGAAATAAGCAATCACATAAATGCTCTTGTTCTTATGAAGTCCTTTCGGAGTATCGTCCGTGGCTCTTAAGCGTGACTTACTGCTCTCATCCCGCTCAGAATGGTGCTCCCCGGAGCCTGCGCGCCGCCCTGTGGAGGTTTGCTGAGCTGGCGCACCTGGTCCGGCCTCAGAAGTGCAGGTAAGTTGTGCGCTCTGGAATATTCTTACTGTCTGGGGAGGGGTGGGGCAGCGCCTGCGGCTTCCTTCCCTCTGGGCTCCGGTGTCGTTGGCTCAGAGGACTTCCCTGAGTTCTAATGTCGTCCGCCTCTGCCCTCCAAGTGGCAACCCTTGTTTCTTGGCTTGTCTTCCTTTCGTAGCACTTCTCACTCTCAGAAATACTCGGGGACACTATCAGTGTGCTTGTTTATTTTCTGTCGGCCCCCCTCCCCAAGAGACAGAGGTGTGCACCCCAGGACAGCAGGGGTCTCCCCTGTCTGTCTGCTGCAGCCCAGCCCTGAGAGCTGTTTCAACACGTGCTGTTTGCTGACAAGATGTTGTCACATGGTCGACGGTTGAGAACCAGTCTCATTGCTTATAATACGTCTGTGTCTCTCACATGAGTTAAAACTATGACTGTTAAACTGTGAATAAAATCTGACTAATGGGAACAGTCTGTCCTCAATGGACTGAGAATCAGAAGACCCCAGTTTTCATCTGTGCCTTCCTTCTCCTTAAGCGGTAAAACTCACATCCATAGACCCTTGGCTGTCTCCCCGAGGAACCGGTGGAGGGGCCGAAACTCTCACTGTTTTTTGTTTTTTTTTTAAAGATTATTTATTTATTTGTCGGAGAGAGAGCGAGCAAGCACAGGCAGACAGAGAGGCAGGCAGAGGCAGAGGGAGAAGCAGGCTCCCTGCCGAGCAAGGAGCCTGATGTGGGACTAGATCCCAGGACGCTGGGATCATGACCTGAGCCGAAGGCAGCCGCTTAACCGACTGAGCCACCCAGGCGTCCCCGAAACTCTCACTGTTAATAAGAACCAGCGATTTATCCCACTGAGTTTGAGTTTAGTAAGAATCTTAAGTGGCTGCTGTGAGATGCATCACCAAGGAAATTTCTTTTTATAGAACCTTTTTCTTTTATTCTCCTTATTTTGAAAATTTCGTTATACTTCTGAAGCAACACATCCCAAATTCTCCACATAGCAGCCAGAGTGACCTTAAAAAATGTGATTGGCTCATGTCATTCCTTAACTTAAACTTTTTATTCATTTCCCAGAGGTGTTCAGATAAATTCCAGACTCCTTACCCAGGCAGGTCTTGCCTCCAGTGGTCTCCATCATCTCAGACACTCTCAGTTGACTCATTGGCCTGATTTTGCTTCTTCAAAAAGTCAGGCAGGTTTCTCTTGTTCGTCATGCCTGGTTTATTTTTTTTTCTGGCAAAATGGTCATCTCCTAAGCCAGCCTAGCTTTCCTGCTATAGTCCCAGGTGGAGACTTGTCTCTGCCATGCAAAGGCTCCTGTCACGTCAGTCCCATGTTTGTTGAGGAGACTTGTGTGGTTTCAGCCTTCTGCCTGGTGACTCGTTCTCCCGCATTGTGCACCGTCTGCGCCTCCTCTCTGGAGGGCCAGGTCTTACCTCTAAAGGCCTTATTTATTCTGAACACTTAGAAGTATTTCCTTGCTCCCTATTCAAGAAGACTTTTTCATTTCTTTTTTAATTGGTATTTTCTTATCTATTATTTTCTAATTTAAAATATGAGTATTTTACTGTTACAATTTACTACAATTTTTAAAACAAGCTTTTGAGAGTCCTCTGTGATCACAGGAGAAGTGAAGGATGAGTGTCTCCCAGCAGTTGAACTTAGTCTGCGTTCAGCCTTCCTGTTCTTTTTGCCGAGGTTTGTCTACTTTCTGTTAAGGACTATTTTGCATATAAAAACTGGCTGTTCCCTACAGGTACTAAATAATTGCTTATATTTCTCACCAAAGTAGACCTGGAAGAATAACTCTTGTTCCTTTCACATATGCAGGCCTTACTTGGTAAACCTTTTGCCTTGCCTGACTCGAATAAGCAAGAGACCTGAGGAATCTGTTCAGGAGACCTTGGCTGCAGCTGTACCCAAAATTATGGCTTCTTTTGGCAATTTTGCAAATGACAATGAAATTAAGGTATGATTATTACCTCAAGTCACAAACATGAATGAGTCTGGTATGCAGTTAGGGCTTTTGGACAGGCAGTCATTTGAGAGTGCTTCTTGAGTTATACTGTGCTTCATGATTTAGACGAAAATCTTTTCAATTATTTTGAAGCACACTAAAAGCTTTCTACTTCCACTTTATCATTTGGTGAGGAGTCGAATAGGGAGAGGGTATACAGATGCAAATTCAAGAGCTAGTTTTCCAGAATAGATTGATTTTTGGGTGTATTAGACTGAGTCTTTAATCTAGCTTGGGAGAGGTGCAGGCAGGAGAAGCCACTGATGATGTGCACCAGGGGCAGACAGGCTGCTTTCCCGATGTCTCTGGGGCCTCCCGAGCCTGAGCTGTTCTTGCAGTTCTGTGGCTTGAATGAGCTGGCCTTTTGTTAGCGACCTTCAGACTCCCCACCCTAGCTCACCGGAAAGTGTACTTGTGAGCGTCTTCCCCATGGGCCACGAGGTGGGCACTCAGCACTTGTCTCCTTTCCTGCTTGCAGAATTTGTGGATGCCTCTTGTCTGCTCTTGTCCCTGTCCTCTTTTTGTCCTTGTAAGTCGATGTTTTTAAGAGCTGCACATGATTTTCAGGGAGCGTCTGGGCGGCAGAGTTTCATTCACATGCCCAGCACAACCCTTTTGTTCCAAAGTCTCCTCCCCTCTGGTGTGTTTTCATTCTCAGGAGGGCCTGTCAGGGACTGAGATGCCTCCTGAGGCTTGTTTCACTCACGTGTGGCGCACACGCAGGCAGCACGGGTATCCGCTGTGGCCCTTGGCAAACCATTCCAAAGTGGAGTAGCACGTTTCCAGCCCCAGGCGCCCTTCATGCCCGCCCCCATTGCTGCACTCCCCTCCTCCCCGGCAGGGGCTGCTGACTGGGCTTCTGAAGCCACGGGGGCTGTTTTTAAATTCGACATATGCAGAGCCATGCAGTGTGCATTATTTTTGTCTGGTTTTGTTTGTTTGTTGCCACACATTAAGTTGGCGAGCGTCTTCCCTGTCACCAGTGGGTAATTCATGCAGTGTTCATACCTGTGGGGTGCCCTGCTGTGTGAACACACCACAGTTTACCACGTACTGTAGCTGAGCGACCGGCTGTTTCTACCTCATGGCCGTTGTGAGCACTGCTGCCATGCCTGCCCTTGCGCATGTCATTTGTAGCACGGGTACAGCCCGCGGTGGTGGATCCTGGAACAGGGGGTTGCTGGGTTGTAGGAATGTGTGTCACCTGCTGTAGACGCTGTCAGAAAGCTCTGTCATGTGCCTGCCCCTGCTTGAGCCAGTGTCCTTGGCGTGTGGGAACCCCGCGGCTCTGCCTCCTCCCGGACCTCGCTGCTGTGGGACCCTTCACATTAGCCATTCTGATGGCTGTGCCCTGGTGTTGTGTTTCGATTTTAATTTCCATTTCCATCCCCTGGAGTACTCTTGACTCTAAAGCTGAGTGATTTTGCATCTTTCCCCTCGAGAAGTACTCTTAGAAATCTGTCCTATGCATTTATTGGAAAGTGAAGCTGTCCGCCCTACAGTCTAGTACGCTTTCTTCCTATTCCGAGAAGGGCCTATGTGTCGTCCGGGGGCCTGCCAGCTGCCTTCTCCAGGGTGTTCTCAGCATGATGGGATTTGGACCTGAGATGCCCCTTCACACTCTGAGATTTGATTTTATTATTCCAAACTGTTGAACTTTACTGTGGGCTCACTCTTTAAAATAATGCTCAGCTTTCACTGTGCTTGTAAGTGTGGACTGACGTGGAATGATTTGTATTAGTTCATTGACGTATGTGTGTGTGTTTTCACTCAGATGAGTTACTTGAAGCTACCGGTATCTTTTCTCAGAGTTAAGGTTTGTCTGAGATAAGTTGACTGGGTTCTCCTGGTGGTGTTTGCAGGAAGCACTGGAGGCCACAAAGCACAGGGGCCATCCAGGGGCTGAGGGTCTGGTCCTCTGCCTCTCTGGTTCCAGAGATCTAGTCTGTAACTTGACCAGGAATGGACAAGCCTCTGAGAACCAGCTGATGCTAACCCCACCGTTAAGAAGGAGCTTCTTTATAAGTCAGGTGCCAATCTGTTAATGTGCTGCTCGTTTGCCTGGGGTCATGCCTCATTCATGGGACCCTAATGGTGTCCCCAGCCCAGATAGCTTTGCTCAGTGCATGCCCATAGTAATGGGGACCAAATCGTTGCTCAGAGTGGGGTTGAGAGTGATGGAAGTGGGTGTTCTTATGGCAGCTAGTTCCCAAACTCAGGAAGCTCAATGGTCATGCCTTTTCTTTTCTTCCTCTTTTATTTTTCTTTAAGATTTATTTATGAGAGAGAGAGAGAGAGTGCCCACACATGATGCTTAGGGGAGTTGGCCAGAGCAGAAGGAGAGAGAGAAGCAGATTCCCCTCTGAGCAGGGAGCCCAGCGTGGGGGCTCGTTCCTCTGACCAGAAGATCACGACCTGAGCTGAAACCAAGAGTGGGGCGCTCAACCCACTGAGCCACCCAGGCGCCCCACACCTTTCCATTCTTTAGAAATTTTTAACACTTAGATGGCCATCGTTGGAATTGTAGCATGGTCTCCTTTGGGTTATCCTGGAGGTTCCGTGACAAGGTCTTCTTTCCTTAGGAACATACTCGTGGGCGCTGTGCTGCTGTGGTTTAGCTCACCCACACACTTTTCAGACCACAGAGCATCTCTTCGTGGCATTAACTGCACGTCCGCAAGCCATCTCTCAGGCTGGGACGTGGCTGTAGCTGACTACTATGCTCTTCTCCTTGACTTCATTATTTGGGTGGTTTTGTTTTTGTTTTGTTTTGTTTTTACTGTCTTTATTTTGCATGGTGTTGTTGACTGACCCTGTACTCAAATGCTGTGGGTCCCCCTTTTCTAGAAGCTTAGGCTTTCACTCTTGGGTAGAGGACATAGATACTGAGCAAGTCCGTACTTAAAGTAAGGAAGTAAATAGACCACTTCTGCAAACTGCTCTGGTATATCCTGAATTTGGGGTGCTTTTATTTAGCTGTAGGAAAGTCCATTGGTTCATAACCTTCACTCTGTAAGAATTTGGACTAATTTTGTGAAATAATGTGATAAGCTTCATAGGAGTTTTGTCTTTTTTATCTACTTGGGTTTTTGCTGCCCTAGGTTCTACTAAAGGCTTTCATAGCGAATCTGAAGTCAAGCTCCCCGACCATTCGGCGGACGGCGGCTGGCTCAGCAGTGAGCATCTGCCAGCACTCGAGAAGGACCCAATACTTTTACAGCTGGCTATTGAACGTGCTCTTGGGTAAGAGCTAGTGGTAGCAGTGATTTTCCCCATGGTGTGCTGGAGTTGCTAGCATTTACCTGAGACACATCTTTTAAATTCTTTAAAATTGGGCAATCCCTTAGCTCCCAGCCCAGCCCCTTTGGCTCTGGCCAACTAGTGAGTGGGAACGATGTTGAGGCAGCCATGTGCTCATGGTGGGTGTTGTGACGATGAGGACAAGGAGCCTTCTCTCTGCAGAAGTGCAGGCGGCCCCATGCCCAAGGACAGCTGGCGGGGCAATGGGTGTGAGGCCGTGGGCGCCCCACCCGGCTTCCTTGGTGGCGCAGTCTGTGGCTGTCTTTGTGGGCTCTGAGTGTGAGTCCCTGCGGCTAGACGCAGAGCCTGGGGTCCTGGCAGGTTCTTTGCTGACGGCTTCTCCTGTACTTGGGAGTCATTCATGGTGATCAGCACTAGCAAGGGCAGAGGGGAGCATGTGGATATTTGATAGGAAAGAACTGTCTGACTTAAAAATGCAGCCGAACTCACGCTGACAGGCCTTGCTCAGCTCAGGATGTGATGGTTACCCTTTAAAGCCTTTCCCAGATTTTGGCCCAAGGATGAGGTTCCTGTACCCTTTCCCACAGCAGGTCTGTGCCGTCTTTATCCCTCACTACCAACTTCATAACACGGTTCTGCTGTGGGTCTCTTGTTTTAAACAGATTAAGTCCTGAACCTCCAGCAGATGGTGGTATTGAGAGATCTCATTGGTCCCTTACAGGCTTGCTGGTCCCTGTTGAGAGTGAACACTCCACCCTCCTGATTCTTGGGGTGCTGCTCACACTCAGGTACCTGGTGCCCTTGCTGCAGCCTCAGGTCAAGGACACGAGCCTGAAAGGCAGCTTTGGGGTGACGCGGAAGGAACTGGAAGTCTCACCCTCAACAGAGCAGCTCATTCAGGTAGGAACCGTGTGCTTTACTCTGGTGCCTGTATGTAAATGAGGGATACTGGAAGAATCAAAACATTTGGAAGAGAAATGGCAGCACTGAGGGTTAAGAGCTTGGTCTTTGCAGCTGGGCCACCTGGTTCAGATCCTGGGTCGTGAACACTAGCTGTGTGACCTCTGGATGGCAGTGACATCAGAGTACAGTGAAGGTAATCTCTTGTGAGGTTACTGAGAATATTACATGCGTCCCTTAGGCTCCTGCCTGCCACAGAGAATGCTCTTACCCTGTTTGCAAAGCCAGGACTCATGAGATCAGTTCTGAGTATTTATTGAGCACCTACTGTATGCTGGGCATACATTGGTGAGCATTTTGGCTGTGGTCTCTGGCCCTGGAACCTGTGATCTGCTGCACTAGTGTATACACCCAGGGAGTTAGGGACACGGTCCGTTGGAGTGTAGGGACAGTATGTTAAAGCTTCTCTTCCCAATACAGAGAAACCCCGTGTGCATTCTCATCCAATGGGGTCTGCATCTGACTGCAGTGATGGACTTCATTTCTTTGCAGCTTGCTCATCCAGGTTTTTTTTTTTTTTTTTTTTAAGATTTTATTTATTTATTTGACAGAGATTACAAGTAGGCAAGAGAGGCAGGCAGGGAAAGAGGAGGAAGCAGGCTCTCCGCGGAGCAGAGAGCCCGATGCGGGGCTCGATCCCAGGACCCTGGGATCATGACCTGAGCCGAAAGCAGAGGCCTTAACCCACTGAGCCACCCAGGCGCCCCTCATCCAGGTTATTTTCTTAACCTTGAAATAGGACAGCTACATTTTAAGCCTTTGGATTTTGTGAACTTGGCTTCAGATGTTAGGGTTTTTAGCATATTTAAAGTACTGGGTGCTACTGAAGGCCTTACCCTTTCTGTGCGTTCATGGTCTAATGGCACATACAGGAAGGAGTTGAGATCCACAATCTGGGGTCCTGAGTGGGATGCCTTGGCTTTGTTTTCCATATTGGAGATATTGTAGTTCATAGGTATTTTGGTCAAGTAGACTTAGGAGTTATGTCCTTTGCCTAAATTTTGTAGGGTATAAGATTATAAGTGGCTTAAAATAATTCTTGCCTAGAAATCATGAATTGAAGATGATTTAATGATTTCAGCATTCAGCCAGGCAGTATTTACAAAGTGCTTAGACTCCTTCCTGGTGCACAGTGAGGCCTTGGGAGTGCAGGTGGATGAGGGGTAACCAAGCGGGTGTGGGCTCTAAGAATCGTGGGGTTGACCGTCCTGCTCCAGCTAGCTGCCCTTCAGCTGGAGGTTGAAACAGGCTTTTTGCCACAGAATACAAGTAATGACATTCTCTTGAGATATGGTGCTTAGTGATACTGTCCTCACAACAAACATTACTGGTTGTTTTAGTGAGTAAAACAGGTATTCGAGTGGAAAAGAGATTATTTTATCCTCATCTTGTTTGTTTTGCTTTTTATTATGGAGATTTCCAGACACAACAGTAGATAGAAAAGCATTGTAAACCGCCTTCAGTAATTATCACCTGTGTTAATAATTGTCAACTCAGGGCCAGTTATGGTTCACTTATAATCCCACATCCTTCTCTGTTTTTGTATTTTTTTGAAGTAAATCCCAGTCGTCATATTAATTTATCTCTAAGTATTCTGGTATGTTTCCCAAAGGTGAAAACTCATCTTTGTTTTTAAAACTTAATGACAATGACATTGTCATATATACATATATATTTTAATATATAAACATTTTTCTGGGAGAACTGATTTTTTAGCATTTACCAGCACCATCTTTTTTTTTTTTTTTTTTTTAATTTTATTTATTTATTTGACAGAGAGATCACAAGTAGGCAGAGAGGCAGGCAGAGAGAGAGGAGGAAACAGGCTCCCTGCTGAGCAGAGAGCCTGATGTGGGCTCGATCCCAGGACCCTGGGATCGTGACCGGAGCTGAAGGCAGAGGCTTTAACCCACTGAGCCACCCAGGTGCCCCCCCCCTTTTTAAAAAAAATTATTTATTTATTCATAAGAGACAAAGAGGCAGAGGCAGATAGAGAAGCAGGCCAGGACCCTGGGATCATGACCTGAGCCAAAGGCAGATACTTCACTGACTGAGCCACTCAGGTGTCCCCCCATTGTCACATCTAATAGAAAAGGAACATTTCCTGAACATCAAATACCCACTCACCTTCTGTCAGGTGTTTACGCTCCTCTTTTGGAATCAGTATGCAAATAAGATGAGAGTTCATTTGTTGGAGAAGCAGGTTATCCTGTGGAACTCCTGGCAGTTGGATGTATTGCTTGCCACCCCATTGTGTAAGCTAACTAATTTTTTTTTTAAGATTTTGTTTATTTATTTGACAGAGAGACAGCAAGAGAGGGAACACAAGCAGGGTAAGCAGTAGAGGGAGAAGCAGGCTTCCCGCAGAGGAAACCTGATGCAGGGCTTGATCCCAGGCCTCTGGGATCATGACCTGAGCAGAAGGCAGACGCCTAATGACTGAGCCACCCAGGCACCCCAATTAACATGTTTCTTTGTCTGTATTTCCTATAAATTGGTAATACGCTAGAGTCTTGTCGGAGTTAGTGTACATTTTATTTTTTTTATTTTTAAAGATTTATTTATTTATTTGGCAGAGAGAGAGACAGCAAGAGAGGGAACACAAGCAGGGGGAGTGGGAGAGGGAGAAACAAGCTTTTTGCCGAGTAGAGAGCCTAACGCAGGGCTCGATTCCAGGACCCTGGGATCATGACCTGAGCCGAAGGGAGATGCTTAATGACTGAGCCACCCAGGCGCACCTAGCGTACATTTTATAATAAATGTACATGATATCTGAGTTCTATAGTAGTTATATAATATTTTAAAAAAAGATTTTATTTATTTCAGCTAGAGAGCGAGTGATAGAGCATGGGGGGTGTGAGGGGCAGAGAGAGAGGGAGAAGTAGACTTCCTGCTGAGCAGAGAGCCTGACGTGGGGCTTGATCCCAGGACCCCAGGATCACGACCCTAGCCGAAGGCAGATGCCTAACCGAGACACCCAGGAGCCTCTATAATATTTTAAAATAAATACATAAGTATTGGGATTATATACTCAGGATTTTCTTGTGACGTTTTTTTAAAAAGCTTGGGAGAAACAAGCAAACAATCACTAAATATTGTGGTAAGGTGGTGGGTTTGTGGGCTGTAGGGGCCCAGAGTGGGGAGCCCCTGTCTGGCCAAGGTCAGGGAGGCATACGGAAGAAGCGTGGTAATGAGCTGGTGCTGATGGGTGAGTGGGATCGGACCAGATACAGGGAGTTGGGAGAGGTTTTGTAGACAGACTACAGCCTTTGCGCAGTCTGAAGAGTGAGCACGCGTGCGCAGACGGGCGCTGGTGCGGGTCCTGGGAAGGGCCCAGGGCTTCTCGTCGATGAGCAGGGGTGCTGGTGAACCTCAGAGTAGGACGAAGCAGCCCTTTCTGCTGTGGGCCAACTACTGAGCTGTAGCAGTAGAGCCGGAAGACAACACACGGAGGTGGCCGTGCTCCCAGAGAGCTTGGCGCACATGGGGGTTGGGACAGGTTTGGCCCGTGGACGGTGACTGTGGACCTGCGGCTCTTGTGATGACGGCTCCTCTTGGAAGGATGCGGTAGTGACGATGAAAAGGCGCTGCCTCCAAGACTTTGACTTTTTTTTTTAATACCCTTCTAGACTGTCTTTTTTTAAACATGTGTGTTACTTTTATGATAGTAAAGGTAGGGCTGCCCAACTTACCAAATAAACCTACAGGGTACCAGTTCAGTTTGAGTTGCAGAGAAATCAGGAATAATTTGGTGGTGCAGGTATGCCTGAAATTGCACAGGACATAGTTAGGATGCAAAATTATTTATCTGAAATTCAAATCTAACTGGGTGTTAGTATTTTATTGGACAGTGCTAATGAAATGGAAAAAGAGGGGCACCCGGGTGGCTCAGTCTCATTCTGAAGAGCGTGCCACTCTTGATCTCAGAGTCATAAGTTCAAGCCCCACGCTGGGTGTAGAGATTACTGAAAAAAATCTAAGATAAGGGGTGCCTCAGTGGCTCAGTCAGTTAAGCATCTGCCTTCAGCTCAGGTTATGAACCTGGAGTCCTGGGATCAAGTGCTGTGTCAGGCTCCCTGCTCGGTGGGGAGTCTGCTTCTCCCTCTCCCTCTGTCCCTCCTGCCCACGCTCTCTCTTTCTCAAATAAGTAAATAAAATCTTAAATAAAATAAAAATAAAAAATATACAAAGAAAAAAGTACATTCAGTGTGTTCACATAAGGTAATACAATATTAAAAGCACTGGTAAACTTTGACGTGATGCCTGTAATATGTTGGGAAATGTTTGCCGTGGTCCTCAGCGCAGGGTTCCCTGCAGGCTGTGTAGACCAGCTGTCCTCGCCCTGTACGTGAGCTCTTTTCTCCATTTCCGGGTCGGCAGTTAGGCAGACGGTCTTCGCTAGTATGCTACTGCCCTCGTGGGCTGCTCTCCTGATTTGTAAGGGCTTCCTCTCACAGTGGTTGTCATAGGACTTAGAAACCGTCACGGAAGCCGTGACCACAGCAGTAGACATGATGAAGACATTTCTAGGGGCAGAAACGGAGGCACACATTTTGCCAGCATCAGACTCAAAACACAAAGCTGTGAACCCTCGGACACATTTTAACAACTACGGTGATCCCTCTTGTACCTCTGTTTCCAGGTCTATGAACTGACCTTGCACTACACTCAGCACCAAGACCACAACGCGGTGACAGGCGCACTGGAGCTCCTGCAGCAGCTGTTGCGGACGCCCCCACCTGAGCTCCTGCGGGCCCTGAGCTCTCCAGGCGGCGGGCCACTCTCCACTATGCGCCGCCAGCCTGGCTGCCGGAGCCGCAGCGGTAGCATAGTGGAGCTCCTGGGTATGTTCAGCCCTGAGGCCCTGTGTGGGGCCGCTTCCCCATGGAGTTCGGGGCTGGCGTTGCGCTGGGTGGGGCCAGCTCCGCTCCTTGGAAACCCAGTCTGGAGACTCGAGGACAGCAGGGTGGCCAGGCAGGCCAGAGGATAGCGCAAGGCCTGCCTCTGAAGCCGGCTTTTCCGCCCTGGCCTGGCTGCCTCTCTGTGGCACCTCGGCCATCGTGGAACGGAAGCTTCAGGGGAAGTATTTATAGGACCCTCGTGCCTCTGGGCCACATGTGGGGACCTTCAGGTCCCTGTGGGGATTTTCAAGTTCCCTTCTGCCCTCAAGGCCCCTTTTTTGCTGTCCTCATTGACTCTAGGACACTCCCTCCTGTACCCCGCCACTGCTCGTCTTTATGCTTTTGGGGGTCGGGCCCTCATCCCTCCACGGGTGCTGCGCTGCGGCCTGACCACTGGTTTTCCTCCTGCCCCTTGAGAGCTGGAGGAGTTGGGATCCCGGAAGCAGGGCTTTGAGAACTAGCTTTGGCACAGAGGAGGCTTCTGGGGCTTCGGTGGACTCCGGGCCTCCCCTGGGCTGGTTGAGCACTGCACACGTGCCATGTGGCCTTTTCTTAGCGGCACCGACAACCTGGAGGGTTTGACTGGAGGCCTTGTTGCCGCCTCCTCTGAACATAAATGTTTGCCTGAGCCAGGAGCACACAGTGAGGGTGTGCCTGTCCACGACCTGGGCCCTCCAGAGGCCTCTGCTCTGTGGAAGGCGTGCCCTACAAATGCTAATGACTAATAATCGTTGCTAACGAAAATTTATATCTGATTGGTAGTTGACCAAGCAGTCTGAGAGTTCTGATGTTTTTAATTTGACTTATTAAATGCACATTCTTTGCGCTGCTTTGACATTTTAGGTTGCATTTTTGGAACTGTGTATTGGGGTGCTGGTGGGATTTTCACATGTCAGGATTCATGTGTTGAGGCTTCGCCGGTGGATATACGTTCACACACTCTGTAGTTTTAAAGTTGAATAATGGTTTTTGAAGATTTTCAAATGCCATCTGTATTTTAGCAGCTTGTTATCTTTCATCTGTCATTTTCTGTGATTTACAGCTGGAGGGGGTTCTTCATGCAGCCCTGTCCTTTCAAGGAAACAAAAAGGTGATTATTTCAGAAATCAGAGTCTTGTGTTGAGTCCCATTGCTTTTTCTGTATTTCTGTAATGCCATCGACTGTGCCCGTACCTCTTCTCCACGGAGTGATGTATGTATAAATGTAACTGGGCCAGAATGGTTCTGTAGGGCGGCTTTTGAAAATTGCTTGTGTATCAAAATGGCTTTGTCATAAATTTCTAATGCTTTAGGTCAGGGGTCAGTGAACTTTTTGTGTAAAGGGCCTGTTTTAGTCTTGTGGGCCTTCCTGCCTCTGCTCTGTTTGGCTCTGTCTTGTGGCAGAAGGCAGCCACGGGCGATGCTCAGCTCATGGCTGTGGCTTCCGTGCTGTGAAACTGGAGTTACAGAAATAGGCCTGCTCTAGTTCGCCTGCTTCTGTCTTAGAGACTGTGTTATGTTTTATAAAGGTAACTTGCCTTTCCTGTGAATTCTGTGTAGCATTAGTCAGGAATGATGTTTGGTTAATTATTTGGGTAATTTGGGCTGATGGCAGTTTTTCAGCTGTATTTAACTTTGTACATCTCAGAACATTCAGATAACTTTTTATTTTTTTTAAGTGTTTCTGATCTCTAATCGGAGAGCTTTGGTACACATGAATACTTGACCCCACCAATTATTTTCTTTTCCAGTCTGGATTTCCAGAGGAAAGAATTGCTGCCATTTTCTCTTTTAAAATCTTAAAAGATGAATCTTTTAAAGAATTTATTAAGGTATAATCGATACAAACATATGAAGATTTCTTTTTGTCACGAGGATTTGTGAGCCTAATGCCTAGTGTTACTTGCAGTATTGAACAGGACTTTAATAGGACTAATATTCTAGCCTTGACTGGGTTAAGTAAACATTTCCTAGAACTAGAATCCATCGTGTTTGGGCTGTTATAGTGCAGTATACTTAATCAAGTGTGAGAAATTGGTGAAACACTAAGGTTGTTTGAAGGCCACTGGCTTCCAGGCAGAGTCAGTCTCTCTGTTGCGGAAGCAGGAGGGGACTGTGGCAGGCAGGTGACCAAAGTGCCTTATTGCTTAGCTGCCTTCCTGGGCGGTCCACCGTTAAGATGAGCTTTTCCTTCTGGGTAGGAAGCTGGTATGTCCCCAATATCTTTTTTGTTTTTAGTGTTTTTGTTTTGTTTTCCTTTCTCATTGCAAGCTACAGTTCTTAAGCTTTCTTTGTTACAGTTGCAAAAATCCTTTTTCTTCCCCACATGAGATCTGCAAATCTGTGAGAGAGAATAGGAGAATTGACGCTGGATGTGGGATGAGGGCAGGGGCTGTGTGGGAGCCTGGTGGGGTCCTTCTGGCAGCAGCCGGGACCTTGCACCCCTTGAAGAGGGCTCCTTGGGACAGGGGGGCAAACCCTGATTCTCAGGACAGAGACTGTTCTCATTAACCCCCACCCCCACCCCCCCACACGCAAGGTGGATTTTTCTTCCTTTCTCAGGGTCAGTCACTTGTTCTATAAGGAACGACCCTGTTACTTAGATAAGCCAAATTGCTGTGTTCATTTTATATAGATTTTGGGTTTCTTCTGCTTTTTCTTTGCCTTTTTTTCCCCTTTAACGTCACACCAGTATAGATTTCTGGAAGTTATCACACCTATGACCTAGTTCTCGGAAACTAGTGAAGTTAGGCATTGGAAATTGCCAATAATTATTTTTAGAGGGTCATTTAGTGACCTTTATGTGTAGTGTAACCATGATGATTTAACTAGTCCAAATAAATCATGTTAAGACTTTTCTTTTCCTTTTTTCTTATCAATAAAACACAAATTGATATAATTTGGAAACCAAGAACTGTAAAATATGTTTTTACAGCTTTGCAAAAGATGAACTATTATCCCATCCTCCCAGATCATATGGCCTCAGGTTCTGATTACACCATAGAGTCTGGCAGCTTAAAGGAGAAGAGAGTAGAAGTGATCTTTGGGGTGACATTCTGTGTATGAACTCTTTCTGTTTTTAAGTTTTTATTTTGACTCCCGTTGGCTGCTGGCACGCAGTGTGCTGTTTGTTTCAGGAGCTCAGCGGTTATGTGTACGCTCTGATTGCCATTGGAGATACGATGTGAGTGTCCTAAGGGCTAACAGAATTGGTTCTAGCCATAGCTTATGGTCTTTGAGATCAAATAGTAATATAAATTATCCAGCAGTAATACAGATCTAAGTCAGTAAGTTCTTTTTAATTATTAAAATACTTGGTGTTATAGTTTGAGGGTCATTGCTTTTAACTTTGTGCTGTATAGGTTTATTGATTTTAGTAATATCTAAATATAATATCTTGGCATTTTCTGTGTTTAGCACATTAGAGGTACAAAAGCACTTTATATATACCATATGAGAGAGCGAATTAAATATGCTTATGATATTCCGCTTAGAATGTGCATCTATTTGATTTTTGAAGTCCTTCCCGTAGCAAGCTTAAGGACTCTCACTACATCATTTTCTAGGGAAAGTGCTCTTTGGAGAAGCGGCGGCCTTGGAGGATGACTCCGAGTCCAGATCGGAGGGCAGCAGCCCCGCCTTCACAGGTAGCTCTCAGGGAGGGACAGTGGTGCCACCCCTCCAGTCTTTCTCCTGGCCCCTTCCCTGCCCCTCCCCTTCCCCTCTCCTGCCCGTCATGAGGGGCTGTGCTCCTGGGGATAGTGGTGAAGCCAGCTTGCTCAAATGGTGGCTAATTCATACTATTTTTAGGACATTTACTTTGAAATGTGTGTGTGTGTGTGTGTGTTTTCTTGGATCATATGTTTGCTGTTTTCCTTAGGTTCTTTGAAAATTAGGTTTACACTCCCTGAGCATAACTCTTATGTAGTAGGGGATGGTAGGTAAGTGTCTCATGAATTATATGGGTTGTGAGAGGAAAATGGGATTAAAAATTGTCTGTGGACAGCTTAACTTGAGAGAAATTTACATTTGTTTACAGATTCTTTATTCACGTTATGAGAAAAGTATTGATTAATATGCTAATAATTGGATTAAATGAGAGTGGTATAATCCTATCCAAAAGAATATTTTAGACAACTGAAAATAAGATGAAAGTATTTGGGAAAGAAAATCTGAATAATTCCAGTGGTGATTATTTATTTATTCATTTTTATAAAACAGAAATCTTTTTTTTTTTTAAAGATTTTATTTATTTGTCAGAGAGAGAGAGAGAGAGAGAGCGAGCACAGGCAGACAGAGTGACAGGCAGAGGCAGAGGGAGAAGCAGACTCCCTGCTGAGCAAGGAGCCCGATGTGGGACTCGATCCCAGGACGCCGGGATCATGACCTGAGCCGAAGGCAGCTGCTTAACCAACTGAGCCACCCAGGCGTCCCCCCCCTTTTTTTAAATTAAAAAACTAAAAGAAGAAAATCCAAATTCTAGCTCTCTGCCACATTATACAGCTCAAGGGCTCACTGACCCAGTCGTCTTTAGGGAGCACTGATAACACCTGGGTGTAGATCTTTCTTTAGCGATTTTTATGTAGTGTGTGGCTTTTTTAATGAGAATTTAAAAACAGAGCTAGGAAAACGTGCTGCACCTTTGCACTCCAGGAGGGGAGGACTGGCTGCTTCTAAGACTGCTTCAAGCAGTCTTGAGCAGGGTCTGGGAAGAAGGCAAACCTACGTCAGAGAGATGGTGACTTCCACTGTTTCTGAGCGCGACCTGCTGAGCAAGAGCACCCACACACTTGTGCTCGACCAACCTGCCTGTGGGACGCGGTCTGGCTGCGCTGCTCCAAGCTGAGGCTGAGCAGTTGCTCAGAGACTCGAAGTGGTATTGTTCCTGAGCATATGTCAATTTTTACAGTGAAATACCATTTGAGAATATTCTTAGCATTTAGGAAACACTTACTGATAATCCTTATTTTATGACTGTGACATGGTAATAGAGTGAAGGGTAAGTCAAGAATACAGTAGAAAGCAATTTTAGTTATGTTTGAAGAATGCACTCATCTTGCTTTCGAAATCTCCTAGTTCACATTTTCACTGTATTTCATGATTTTTTGCAGTTAAAACATTTGGTGACAGTGAATTTTGGGGTATTTTATAAGCCTTTGATTCCCTGTTGAACGTTTCCCTGGCCCTTTGAGGAATGTGTGTTTCTTTGTCTTTAGCCTCCGTCAAAGGTGATATTGGTGGCGAGCTGGCTGCATCTTCTGGAGTCTCCACTCCTGGCTCTGCCAGCTCAGCTGCGGACTCTGTGGGCCACGACATCATCACCGAGCAGCCCCGGTCACAGCATACGCTGCAGCCAGACTCGGTGGATCTGACCGGCTGTGACCTGGTGAGTGCGGCCACCGACGGGGACGAGGAGGATATCCTGAGCCACAGCTCCAGCCAGATCAGTGCTGTCCCGTCTGACCCAGCCATGGACCTGAATGATGGCACCCAGGCCTCCTCCCCAGTCAGCGACAGCTCCCAGACCACCACTGAGGGGCCTGATTCAGCTGTGACCCCTTCGGACAGTTCTGAAATTGTAAGTGGGTGAAGGGCTCAGACCTAGACCCTCCTGCTTTTTTCCCTCTTCCTGTCTGACTCACTAAGGAAAGAGCAGAGATCACCAACTCAGGTCATTAATGGGGAATTCAACCCCATCTAAGACCCTTCCTGAAGACAGTGGCTAAGTGTCATTTGTGTTGAACATGGAGGTCAGATTAGGTTAGTTGATGATATGAATTTTGCTAAATTTGAATGCATTTTAAATTCATTAACAGCTTGCTGAGTACAGATCATAACTTAAAATATCCGTAAGGACCCTATTAACAGATCTGTGGGTTTTTTTTTTTTTTGAAAGATTTTCTTTTTTTTTTTAAAGAGTTTATTTATTTATTTGAGAGAGAATGAGAGTGAGAGAGAGAGCATGAGAGGGAGAGGGTCAGAGGGAGAAGCAGACTCCCTGCGGAGCTAGGAGCCCAATGTGGGACTCGATCCTGGAATTCCAGGATCATGACCTGAGCAGAAGGCAGTTGCTTAAGCCACCCAGGTGCCCCCAGATCTGTGGTCTTAATACATTGTAACTAAAAACATTAACGTTGTGTATTTAACTTTTTTTTTTTTTTTTTGGCTTTTCAAAACCTTCTACAACATATCCCCTTTTATAGAGCACGGAGTTAAGTTTATTTCTGGTCTCTGAGCTAGCAGACAAGAAGCACCTTAAGGATGGTCTGAACACCAAGTTTGGTAAAAGTGATACAGAATTTAATACTCCTTTTTTAAAAAAACAATTTGTACTGTTAAGTGTTCTGTTAATATTGAATAGGTTTTATTAAGAACAGTTTTGGTTTGGTTTTTGGGTTTTTTTTACATGGATGAGTGCAGAAGCATTGAATAACAAAATCATGAGATAAATCACTGGCACGTCCCTATTGAACAGTTGTCAAGTTGTCACATGGATTCAGTTTCTGATGGCCACGTGGATTTGCAATTCCTCGGGTAGAGCTGTGAGCTCACAGTTGGGGTTTTTAACTAGAAGACCTGGAGAAGCGTAGGACAGACAGTTGGAACAGTATGCAGGAAAAACGAGAAGGTTAGGGAAAGTGCTGGCCGTTAAGTGTGTGGGGGAGATTCTGCTGTGTGTTTATTGCACCAGCTTCCATGGGGTATCTTGCCTCTTTACGATGGATGGTTTCTGGTGGATTTGTTAGAAGTAGGAATGAAAGGCCATGGGAAATTCTGAAAACTTTCCATCTCTTGAAATTACCCCGTTGTTCACTGGGTAACAGTGCTGGAAATGGGACCTCTGCAGGTCTCTCTGGCCTGTAGAAAATGAACATCTTCACTTGATAATTCCCACATTGGTGGAGTTCTTTCCTGGTTTATGGGATGCTTCCCTGTCTGTTACGTAGTCATTAATTATTTGCTGAACAAGTATACTGAGCGCCTGTTAAGTTCCATGGAGTGTTCACAAGCTGGGGACGAAGTAGAGGGCACAACATATAAAACTCCTTGCTCGCACAAAGCTAACATTCTAGAGGAGTCATGAGACCCCTTCCATGCTGGGCCGGACAGCAAAGAGCTTTGGCTTTCTAAGCCATATAGCCTCTATCACATGTTCCTCTCTGCTGCTGTCGTGGGAAAGCAGCCATTGACTATATGTAAATGAACCTAGCATTCCCATAAAACTTTATTTACAAAAACAGGTGGTAGGCCAGGTTTGGTCATTAGGCAATGGCTTAACTACCCCTATTCTAGGCAGAGGGTGTGCATGCATGTGGGGGCAGACACTAAGCGAGTAATCAGTCAATAAGTAAACAAATACATAGTTAGGTGGTGATGAGTGCCATAGAGGAAAAGAAACAAGTGAAGGTATAGAGAATTTCCTCGTGAGACGGCCCAGCGTGATGGCCAAGGGGCTGCTGCCAAGAGCCACCAGGATGAGAATTTCGGCTTGGCTGTTTCCTAGCCGTGTAGCCTGGAGCATGTATGACCCTTCTTGCCTCAGTTTTCTTATCTGCAAATGGAGGGTAACAGTACTTGCACTGTAAGACTTATGATGATGCATATAAAGTGGTTTTTGATTCTGCCTTGCGTGTAGTAAAATATTCAAGAAGTATTGTTTTTATTATGGTGAAATTTCTCATTTTAATACATTTTTTTTAACCAAGGTAAGGTTTTTTTGGTAAACTAATTGGGACAGTGGAGGTAAATCATTTCTTTCTTGGTTGATTTTGAACATGTGGTAACTCTAGGGACTTGGAATGACTTTTTAAAAAAATGATGCAGAGTTTATTTCAGTTCCTGCTAATGTATTGAGGTTCTGTCACTCAGTTTTTCAGGTAAATTACATGGGATTTCAAGTGAATGTGTAAAGTTTCACAATATGGATCATAATTCAAGTTTAGGGCCAAGTGTATGATACACTGTGTCCAAAACTTAGTTGATTTAGTCCTGGCAATTTAGAAGCTAACCTAGTGTAGTGTTAGGTATTTGTCTAAAAGAAGGTATTTGTCTAAAAGATTTTTCTCATTGTTGACTTATTGTAAAACTTGCTTGTGAAGATAAAGATTTTTGTTTAGATTTTTTTTTTTATTAATAACACAAAGAGAAATTTTCAGGTTGGAATTTCTTTGGCGTTTTTATAGTCGTAAAGCTTTTTGTAATGTAGTAACAATGTGTGATCAAGGAAGCTTGATCATGGACATGCACACCTCTCTGTGCATTTCAGGAAATGACCTTTGTGTGAGTACGAGAGATGTGGTCCATGTGACTTTTGCCTTTGCCTTTGCCTTTCCGTGTCGGAGAGCCTGTCCCTCAGTGATGTCCCTTCAGAGCCCTCACCAGCCCCTCTCGTACTGTGCAGGTGTTAGACGGTGCTGACAGCCAGTATTCGGGGATGCAGATCGGACAGCCACTGGACGAGGATGAGGAAAACACGGGTGTCCTTCCGGATGAAGATGCAGATGCTTTCCGAAGTTCTTCAGTTGGTAGGTGGACCTCAGTGGTGCTCTGTGGAAATGTTTTCTTCAACCCTGACATCGCAGTTTTACCTTAGCTTCCAAGAAGAAATCTTGGAGTATCTTTGTTTTCTGAGTTGTAAATAGCAAATAAGGAAGTTGAGTTGAGGAATGACTGTCCTTGTTCTTGATCTAAATCCTGTACTTTCATGTGGACTTTGCATAAATATGAATATTGGGGTTTTTTTTTATTGGAAACTTGTCGCTCAATCTCAATTTCTCTGATTATGAAGCTCTTCAGCAAGCACATTTACTGAGAAGCATGGGCCACAGCAGACAGGCCTCGGACAGCAGCATCGATAAATTTGTTTCCAAAGATGAAGCTGCTGAACCAGGAGATCAAGAAAACAAGGTGAGATGTTTAGGCAGAAGACCACTTGGCATTCTGAGCTTCTGTGAGTATTTAGGATCACTCTGGCTCCTGTCCGTGTGCCTCGCTTCTAGCTTTCCCATCTCTGAGCTTCTGCCCACCTATTTCCCCTTAAGTAGTGACCACTTCCTAGGTGCGCTCCTCTTTTCTGCCTCTCCAGATACTACCCAGATCCTTGAGAACTGGCTCAAGTTCTGCCTTCCTGAGAGTCCTTCCCAGACAGATCTGTCTTACACTGATTGCTATCTCGCCTGATTTCTTGGGCCGTTCATTTGATGGTCATGCTTTGTCTTGCAGCACCTCTTGTTTCTGTTTGTGGAATAATACATTTGTTTGTTTATGGTGGTAAAATACATATAAAGTTTGCCAGAGTGACTGTTGCGAAGTGCGCCCCCCGGTGGCGTAAGTGCATTCACGTTATGTGGCTGTCACCACCCTCCATCTCCAGAACTCTTTCCCTCTCCCCAGACTGAAACTCTGTCCTCATTCGCCACTAACTCCCCATTCCTCCCTCTCCCCAGTCCTTGGCTTCTACCATCTCCTTTGTGTCTCCCTGGACCGTAGGACGTGCCTACAGGTGGAACCATGTGGTATTTGTCCTTTTGTGACTGGTTTAAGTCACTGGGTGTAATGTCCTCAGGCTTCATCTGTGTTGTAGGAAGTGTCAGGATTCCCTTCCTCTCTGACACTGAAGCATATTCCACTGTGCAGGTGGACCCCATTTTCTGTTCATCCGTTGATGGATCCTTGGGTTTACTTCTGTCTTCTGGCTGTTGTGAATGATGCTGCTGTGAACTTGGAGGTGCAGGCATCTCTTCAGGACCCTGCTCTAAGTTCTTTGGGATAGACACGCAGAAGTGGAATTTCAGAGTCCTCTGGTAGTTCTAGTTTTAGGTATTTTTGAGGACCCTCCACACATTGTCCACAGTGGCCACACCAGTTTGTGCTCCCACCAGCCGTGCACAGGGTTCTGGTTTCCCTGGGTCCTCGCCTAGGCTTGTCATTTTCTGGCTTTTTTTGAGAGCAGCCATCCTACTGGGAGTGAGGTTGTATGTCACTGTGGCTTTGACTTGTGTTTCCCTAATGATGAGTGATGTGGGACATCTTTTCATGTGCTTACTGGCCATTGAATTTTGTCTTTGGAGAAATGTCTGTTCAAGTCCTTAGCTGTTTTTAATCAGGTTTGGGCTTTTGTTGTTGTTGTTGACTTTATCCATTGAACTGCTTGTAAAATATCCCTGAATTGCTTACCTTTTTACCTGTAAGTGGTTTATCTTCCCAGTTAAGTTTAAATTCCTTGAGGGCAGGGAACAGTTTCGAACTTAGTCCATCTATAGATGCCCAGTCATCCTGCACCCTCCGTGCTTCCTTCCAGGTCCCACTCCAGCCAGGTCTGCCCCCTCTCAGCTCTGGGCATTCACAGGGCTCTTGTCTCTGCCTGAGTAAGCTGCCCCTTGTCCTCTAGATGGTGGCTCATGCTGTTCTTGCCTGAGCAACCTCTCCTGAGTGCCGGCTCCCAGCTGCCTTCTCTCCAGCGTGCCCTCTCTGCACCCTGAGCTCATCGCTGCCACTGCCCATGTGACCCTGTGGCTCAGCTGCCTCTGACTGCTCTGACCACCGGGGTCTGTGAGGACAAAGATGGGCATCTCTGTGTCCCCAGCACCTGGCATAATTGGTGCTCTGGACCTGTTTGTTGAACACACTAGTGAGTGAATGTGCTGGTTCCTTGATCCTAAGACCAACAAGTGTTGCTTTCTGTGTTGTAGCCTTGCCGGATCAAAGGTGACATAGGGCAGTCTACCGATGACGATTCTGTTCCTCTTGTCCATTGTGTCCGCCTTCTGTCTGCTTCATTTTTGCTGACTGGGGAGAAAAATGGTAAGTATAGAGAGGCAGGTACAGAGCTGAAGGAAATACTGACATCTTAAGGTCACCTTGGTGGCTAATTCGCGCCTCATTGCTGTAGCAGAGGGAGGGAGGAGAGTCTGGGCAGAGTGGTGGCTTTCACTGACTGATGGGAGAAGGGAGGAGATGCTGGGGGAACAGGGTTACTGGGTCTAGTTTTGTTTCTGTAGAAACTAAATGTCGGCTGCTTGGAAGGTGATCTCAATGGTTTCCTTGCAGTGTTGGTTCCAGACAGGGACGTGAGGGTCAGCGTGAAGGCGCTGGCACTCAGCTGTGTAGGAGCTGTTGTGGCCCTTCATCCTGAGTCCTTCTTCAGCAAACTTTATAAAGTGCCTCTTGACACCATGGAACACCCTGGTATGTTACAAGTTCACGGCTTGTCCCTCACGTTTAGTTGGTATTTTGGAAACTACTTCAGACCATCTTGGCTGTTGTGGTTTAGAGTAATACGTGTTCTGAGTTGATTTGTGGTATTTTTGAACTGTGTTGTAGCTCCATATAAAACACATAAATAGTAGTGCTTTTTGCTTTTTGGACTCCCTGTTGATGCAACGTTTCATTTAAACACACGTGATGAGTCAGTAGATAAGTGGGAACATAAGAGCCATTTTACATACATACTGGATTTTTACCAAAAGCACAAATCGTGTATAATCAAAATTGCTTTGGGTCACACTCAGCCAGGCCAGATGTTCACACTCAGAGACAAGTGGCAGCCGAGACGAGCAGAGCAGCCGCAGATCCAGCTCCTGTAGCACACGCTCTGGGACCCACTCTCATGGTGGAGTAAATGGGGGAGGAGCCACACTTCTAAAATTATCCTTCCGCCTTCTCTCCCTTTCCTTGGGTGAGGGGCACACTTGTGCTTTTGAATTCATATTAGGTAAGTGTGGACTAGTTTGAATTTCTCTAATTTTTTTTTTTTGAAGTGAAATCTTGTTATTGGTTGGCAACCTGGAATTATAGTCCAGAGCATCTGTTGTGTTGAAGTGATAGCAGACCTGTGATGAATCTAGAATCCTTAAACCTCACCGTATTTTTTTACTGCTCATGGCTATTAATATTCAAGTCTCTTCTAGATTTGGATTGCCCCCCCCCCCCACCTTTCTTTTTTCCCTCTTTCCTGAGAATGAAGCTTTTGTTCTGAGTTAGAAAGTTGATGGTAGGGGCTTGTACAGTGGCTGGGCAATTTATCTTTACAGAGGAGCAGTACGTGTCAGACATCCTAAACTATATCGATCACGGAGACCCCCAGGTCAGAGGAGCCACGGCCGTTCTCTGTGGGACCCTCATCTCCTCCATCCTCAGCAGGTCCCGCTTCCAAGTGGGGGACTGGATGGGCACCATCAGAGCCTTGACAGGTAACGGTGGAGTTTTCAGTGCATTTTCTAGGTAGAATGCCCAAATTCAAGTTTATGTAAAGGTGCTTGCTGTTTGCTCTTCTGGTCAGGAAATACATTTTCTCTGGCGGACTGCATTCCTTTGCTGCAGAAAACTTTGAAGGATGAATCTTCTGTGACTTGCAAGTTAGCTTGTACAGCTGTGAGGGTAAGCATCATCTTTTGTGGAAGTCAGTTCTTTGATTAGCAGAGATTTTGCCACTGTTATAACTAAAATGGGGCTTAATACTAAATAGTCATAGACGTTGCAAAGCTGTAAACAGTAGCAGCCATGTGTGTGTCCGCCATGCTGCTGCAGAAAGCAGGTGTCACCGGTCAGGTTTGTTTCCTAGGGTGTCGCGGGAGTTTCAGTACTCCGAGTGTTTGTTTGAAATGTTCCTTTTCCTAAAGGGTCTATTTAGACATACACTTGGCCAACATGGAGGGTAAAACCTGTGGAATTAAACCCCACCGGCACTCTCGGGCCCACAGGGTGCTGAGTTGGGGGCCAGGGGGCTGCGAGGTTGTTCAGTGAGCTCCGTGCTGTGTCACCGCAGCACCCCCGGTCTGGACGCGGCGGCGTGCTTGGACCTTTTTAGATCAGCTGGTCTGTGAACCACAGCTGGCCAGTCACCAACACTAACGGTTAACTAGTAAAGATCGAAGGAAAACCCCGACAGTTGTCACATGAATAGGATACCTTCCCTTTTCAGAATGTCATGGCAGGAACTGTTCCTTAATTCCAGACATTTGCCAGATTTCAGTCGCTCTTTGTCTGCGGGAGCACAGCAGGTCTCTGACCTTGAGTCCACTCGCGTCTGCTGTGTACCCCGAGGGGTGGGGAGGGCGCAGCCAGGGGGGCTGTGCTGCGGCTGAGGGGCCATGGAGTACATGGCTGCTTAGCAAAGGGCCCGGCTCCCCCTTGGCCCCGGGTCTGAGGCTTGTTTTAGAACAGGGTTACCCCTGTTCCATGGTCATGAAATCGGTGTCTGGGATTAGAGGCCTTGACCAAGACAGCAGTGGGAGGAAGGACATACGGTGATGAGGAGGGGACATGTTTATTGCTAAACTGGAGTTAAGGACATTTCTGAGGGACGTGGGGAAAGTTCAGCATCCCTGCCACGGTGAGAGGAGGAGGAAATGGGAACATGGTGGCATGCTCATGCTGTCAGAACCATCAGGAGGCAGTGGCGGCGCTGAGCCCAACCCCATCACATGGCAACCTTGTCTTACAGCACTGTGTCACAAGTCTGTGCAGCAGCAGCCACAGTGAACTGGGGCTGCAACTGGTCACCGACATGCTGACCCTGAGGGACAGCTCCTACTGGCTGGTGAGGACGGAGCTTCTGGAGACTCTCGCAGAGATTGACTTCAGGTGAGTGATGAATCAGGTTCCTTAGGTCCGTAAACCAAAGCTGCTCGGGAGTTCAGGCCAGAAACTTAGAGGCCTGGGTCATTGCTTCAGGTGCTCATTCGTGATGGTCGTCAAGTCACATGTGAGTTGGGGAGTCTGGGTGGCGTGGAGAGCTGATGCTGCTTTCCTCCTCAGCTTGCTTTGTGCTTGGGGTTTTACAGTATGGGTGGAGGAGTAGGCCTTCCTGGAGGTCTCAGTCACCTGAGCGGCCTGGTTCAGGGCACAGGAGAGCTCAGACTGCCATCACTCTTGCTTGTGTGGACAAAAGGAACGTCCTCATTGTACTGAACTTAGGTCACACAGCTCATCTGTACTTTGTTGCAATTAAAAAATAACGTGATGCCTTTTGCATTTTCTAAGAACAAGTTTGGCTTAAGAAGTTGTCTTTCAGGAGGGGAAATTTCTTCTATTATCCAGGCATTTGGGTGTTTTCCACGCAGCTGTTACAATGTGCTTGCTGTGTGCCAGGCTCAGGGCTAGTACCTCTGAGCGGCTAGTGGGTAGTTTCTTTCTCTCTCAGCATGTCTCTGTGAATGAGAGGTTGCTCTGGCTGCTGGGAGGGACCCTGGGCCAGGGGCAAGGAACCTGCCCGAGGCTATGTACCCCCTCCCCGGACTCGGCAGGCCCCTCCCCTGGTGGCTGAGCTCACTCTGAGGCCCCTTGGAGTCTCTCACAGTAGATTATTAGTATTTATTTTGAAGAAAACAGTTCACTAAGTCTGAAATGAGGAGAGGAATATAAGTCCACTTACTTAAAAACCTTGGTCCTTCTGTGGGTCTGAGGACGTGCTCCCTCTCTGGTCTTCTGGGTGGCAGGACCAGTCCCCTCCGGAGCCACCCTCTATGTCCTGCGTGTCAGGGTTGTGCAGGCCGACAGTGGGTGTCCATGGAGTCACTAAATTGTTTCCTGTTAAAAATGTTCTTTTGTTAGGTTGGTGAGCTTTTTGGAGGCAAAAGCAGAAAACCTGCACAGAGGGACCCATCATTACACAGGGGTAAGCAGTTCATTTTTGTGAGGCCATGTTGTAGCTTCCAGGAGTCGTGCCTTCCCAGGGTTGTGGGTCTCCTCTGAGCGTGCTCTGTTCTAGACTGACCCTGCGATTCAGGTTGTGACAGTCGTGCTTGTGTGTGTGAATTTAAGACTAGTGGTCATGAGCGCTCCCTCATGGGCCTTCCAAAGTATCTTACGTGAAATGGGCTTAAAGACAGATGTCCTATCTGTTTTTGTTTCCTTCTCTCTGAAGCTTTTAAAACTGCAAGAACGAGTGCTCCATGATGTGGTCATCTATCTGCTCGGGGACGAGGACCCCAGGGTGCGGCACATTGCCGCAGCGGCCTTGATAAGGTATCTACCACTCATTTTCTCTCTTTGCTCACTTTCATGGTGGAAGTGTGAAGTGGTAGGAGGAGGGGAGCTTGGTCATCTGAGAGTAGGTCAGCATTCCCAGATCTTGGACGCTCACTTTCAGCTCCTCTGAAAGCATCAGAAAGGACCAGGAGTCTAAAGTGAGGGTGAAAACAGGGCTAGCCTCCAAAAGTGATGCACTTTCATTGTGGGAAGTTTGAAATGTAGAGAAGAGCACGAAGAAGAACATAGAAATCTCCTTTGGTTCTGCCTCTGGAGACAATCACTGTGAATCTGTTGAGTATAGCCTGTGCATGAGTCTCTTCTACAAAATTGGGACCAAGTGTATGTGCAATTCAGTGATCCAATCATTTTCACATACTATGTTATCGCATCTTCCTGCTATTAGACTCTTCTAAAAAAAAAAAAAAAACCTGACTCTGCCAGTGATAGCTGGAGCCGCCCCCTGTATTCAGATATGTTCGTATGTTTGTACTGAAGTACATGACATGTCCTACAGAGTGAGATTGGTGAAGGCCACGCATACTGTTTCAGAAAAAGAAATATAGTGAGTGGCCAGTGTTTTATTCTGTAGTTGTGATAAACTTTTATGTAAATATTATTTGGTTGGACAGTAAGTTTTCTTTGACTTACATAATGAATAATGCTTGTGAATATTGTTATACACAAATGCTGATGTATACATTTTTTCCTGAGAATTAATTCCTGGAAGTTTAGTTCCTAGGCCAAGCTTTCTGGTGTTGTGGGTTTGTTGTTTTTTTTTTTAATTTTTCATAGCTTTACTGAAGTATGATTTTGTGTCCCTTCACATTCACCCATTTTAAGTGTACGATTTAGTGATTTGTAGTAAACATAGAGATTTGTGTAACCATCACCACAATCCCAGTTTTAGAACATTTCCATGAGCCCATCACTACATGGCTGATACTACTTCCACTTTTGTGGCTACTGTGGATTGTACTGGCTGAACATCCACCCACAAGACATTGTGTGGACACATGTTCTCATTTCTTTTGGGTTGGTACCTAGAAGTGGGTTGTTTTTTTTTTTAAGTTTCTATTTATTTATTTGACAGAGTGAGAGTACAGTAGGCAGAGCAGAAGGCAGAGGAAGAGGGAGAAGCAGGTTCTCCTGTGAGCGGGGAACCCCACGGGAATCCCAGGCCCCTGGGATCATGACCTGAGCTGAAGGTAGCCAGTTTAACCGACTGAGCCACCCAGGTACCCCTAGAAGTGGATTTTTTTTTATGGGTTTTGGTACTTCCTGTGAAATTGCTCTCCAGAAACATACTGGTCTCTTAGTGACCAGAATATGATTGTGCTCGATTCTTCTCACCAAAAAAAAATTAAAAAAAAAAAAGTTAAGTATATATCAATTATTGAAGCAGAAATTGGTATTTTTTTTTTAAGATTTTATTTATTTATTTGATAGAGAGAGAGAGTACAGCAGGGGGAGCAGCAGGCAGAGGGAGAGGGAGAAGCAGGCTCACCGAGCAGGGAGCTCGATGTGGGAATTGATCCTAGGACCCTGGGATCATGACCTGAGCTGAAGGCAGACGTTTAACCGACTGAGCCACCCAAAAAAATACCTCATCTTTTTGAAGTAATACATGTTTACTTAACAGAGTTTAGGGAAAATATAAAATTTGGGAAATCACAATCTCTGTGATCAAATGACTGAAAACCAAGGTTTCATTTTGATGTGTATCTTTTCTGTTTTCAGTGTTGTCATTTGCGTATTTCTTTGATTACTTGTGAGGTGTACTTTTTCTTGCACTTAACTGGATTAGTATGACTTGCCTACAACGATTTTGGACCTTTCCCTCTTTCTGCAAATGATAGCCACTTATTTTATCTTAGAAAGAAGTTGTGCTTATGACCAGGTCTTCACAGAGGAGAGATTTTAATTAAAGTTACTGGGGTTTTCAGACCAATGTGAGTAGGTAGTTGACTGTTTCTATGAGTTATGAGCCCCGTCCGAAAGCATATGAGCACATTCCTGCAGAACATACACTGCCGATTGCAGAAATGGGCCCTTCTGTTCTCTTAGGAAATGTTGCCTGTATTCTGCATTAAAAAAAAATTTTTTTTAAAGATATTTTATGTTTATTTGAGAGAGACACAGCGGGAGAGGGAACACAAGCAGGGGGAGCGGCAGAGGGAGAAGCAGGCTTCCTGTTCAACAGGGAGCCTAACACGGGGCTTGATCCTAGGACCCTGAGATGATGACCTGAGCCGAAGGCAGATGCCCAATGACTGAGCCCCCCAGGCGCCCCTGTATTCTGCTTTTGAGTGGAGTTTAGATTTGTGAGGGGCTTCCGCTGAAGCTTTGCCATCTGGGAGTGTGTGGGATGGATTTGCAGGCAGAATTGCAAAAATGAGTAAGAGCCGGCCCCTGGTATTCAGATCCGCTCTGTGCTCAGTACTCTCCGTGGATGGGGGAGTCACGTACCTGTTCATCTTGCTCAAGAGGACCAGAAGGAGAACTTGAAATCCGAGCCTTTTATTGTATGTAGAGAAGGCTGCTAAAGTGTACGGCAGGCAGAAAGGAAGTGCAGCGCCTGGTTATGGCAGGGGTGGTGTGACTGGTGCGTGGGCGGTTGGTCCTGGGACCGGCAGCCCCCTCTGCTGGCTGGGGGACCCCCCCCCCCCCGCCGAGGTGGGAGCTGCTGTTCTGCGGCTGGACCGCATTTCAGGCCTCCCCACCTCGACACAGGAGGGTGGTGCAGCACAGGTGCGGCTCAGACCCCGTCAGTGAATGCATTCCACTTCTGTGTCAGGCTCGTCCCGAAGCTGTTCTATAAATGCGACCAAGGACAAGCCGACCCTGTCGTGGCTGTGGCAAGAGATCAAAGTAGTGTTTACCTGAAGCTCCTCATGCACGAGACGCAGCCTCCATCTCACTTCTCCGTCAGCACCATCACCAGGTACGCGTGCTGCATGGGGGGGTGTCATGGGGGGCTTTGCGTAGGTGGTCCCCTTCAGTAGGGTGTCCGTCTTTTCCGGGATTCGCCGCTCATCTTCATTTAGGAAGCTCTGGCATAGTCACAGAAAGACTTCACAAATCTTCCAATCCGCTCACTACCAGACTTTTGAGTTCTCAAAGTGTATTTTTGTGTGTGACACTTAGACTGTGTCTTTTCTAGAAACCTGTCTGGTAACTTTTTCGCTTCATTTGTGTTGCCAGTGAAGAGTATGGTGAGGTTGTCATCTCCTCGACTTTCAGGGGCCTGAGCCGTGTTATTTAGGACTGTCTAGTAGCGTAGATCTCTGCAGTTACTGCTGTTCATGTTGGCTGGGAGATGCTTTTAGTGGCCGCTGCCATAGGCGCACACAGCCTGCTCTCTTCAGCTCTTGGACCAGCGCACATACTGTGTAGTCATTGGCCCAGAAATGCTTTAATGAACCAGTCTTACAGATCTTAGTTTGCAAAGAAGGCTGCAGAAGTGATCGTAAAAGACTGTCATGCAGGTTTAACTCCTTGTGTTTTAAATGTTATTTTAAACATGAATTTTACTTGTAGCTCTCCTTTCTGTTAGTAGCAATTTTTTTTTAAAAGCTTAGACATCAGGTCTGAGATATTTGCTTGATTGCTTTTGTTACGGATTTGGAACTCAATCAATCAGATGTGGAAGTTCTTCCCTCGATAGCTGTCATCTCTTCTCACGTAAAGGTTGCTTTTAAAAAACACACGGAAGGGACACCTGGGTGGCTCAGTTGGTTGGGCGGCTGCCTTCGGCTCAGGTCATGATCCCAGCATCCTTGGATCGAGTCCCACATCGGGCTCCTTGCTCGGCAGGGAGCCTGCTTCTCCCTCTGCCTCTGCCTGCCACTCTGCCTGTGCTCGCTCGCTCTCTCTCCATCTCTCTCTGACAAATAAATAAATTTAAAAAAAAATTTAAAAAAAACACACGGAAATAATTTTCTCAGAGAATTCCCTTTATGTAAACCTAAGAAGTGGCCTTTTCTTCTCTCTGAGAAGATTTGGGCTAAATATTACTTTAAGATCGCAAAAGCAGTGTGAGAGGATCTCACCCGGAGTTGGACAAGCTTAGGGTAAGTCGCTGTTTCTGAGCATCATCTCAGGAAATGCCAGCAGAGATGAGTCTAGCATTGTGTTAGAATTGGTTCCTTGCTTCAACTTTGAAAATCTCTCCAGTTTCACACACAGGCTGGCCTCTGGCCTCGGGCCGTGTTGCCCTGGTTCTTACATAGAAAGCTCCGTGGCCAGCCATGTGGCGCCCTTGGCACCTTAGCTGCCCGCTGTCTGAGAATTGATGCAGGAAGAAAAGAAGTCTTCTGAGTTTTGTTGTTGGGTTCTGAGGATACCTGGAGATTCAGAAGTGACTCCAGCACTAGTTCTGCTCAGGCGCCGCTGGTAACCAGGGCCAGGGACTCAGAGTCCGTGTGAGACCTCAGCAAGTGGCTGGCATCGGGGTGTGCCGTGAGGGCAATGTTGGGAAGGGCAGTTTCATCTTTCAGGGAATCAGGACCAGCTTCAAGGAGTTTTTTGGCTTAAAGTTTGAAAAATGGGTGTTTTAGTCGCGTGGAGAGGTGGCTACTAGGCTGTGGTGGGGGAACGCTGGGGGGCGCGGGGAGGGCGCCGGGATGTGGGTGTTCAGGGCGGGCCAGGGCCTGGAGGGGACTTCCTGCGGCCACTGTAGTGCCCAGGTTCACTTCCTGTCTGTCTTTCACATCAAAATCAAGACTGCTAGGATGCTGCATAGGCCTTAATCTCAAACTTAGAAATGCCCTTTGAATTTTGGAAGTATCATAAGCTTTAATAGTAGATTTTAAGTTTCCGTGTTTTTCTCACTAGAATATACAGAGGCTATAACTTACTGCCAACCATGACAGACGTCACGGTGGAAAACAACCTCTCCAGAGTCATCGCGGCTGTTTCCCGCGAACTGGTCACGTCCACCACACGTGCACTCACCGTAAGTCTCCTTGGGTGGCCTTGGCGAAGTTGACCCTGGGTGGTTCGTGCAGTCGGTTCTTTGCGGTGAGCTGCTGCGTGAGAGCTCGCATTTGTGGGGCTCGCTAAGAACTGGTGCTTCTGGGAACGGAATCTTGGTGTATTCTAATGGAGAAGTACACTATTTTTTTTCCTGGTTATTAAAGTAATAGTGCTCTTTGTAAAAAAAAAAAACTCAACCAGTACAGGAGGACATAAACGTGAGAATAAAAACTGCCATGATCAGAACTGGTAATGCATCAGAAGTTCAGTATGCCTCCGCTATGTGTGATGTGCGCCCTGAAGTTCAGTATGCCTCCGTGATGTGTGATGACCCTGAGGGGAAGAAATCAGAAATGCCAGCAAAAGTTGTTTGTATTATGTACTCACCTATGTCATTTCCTGTGATGTTGATGTTGGAAAAGGACCGTGATGTCCAGGAATGCACGATGATTAAGTTCTGATTCTGACAAAACTCTGCATATGGTAGCATATTTATTACACAGTAGATGACATGGGCTTCGGGGACGGTGTAGTGCTCCAGGGCAGTGGGGTCGGAGTGTGCCTGTGTGTAATCCCATCTCTGTGCGGAAGTCCTAGCCATGCATGTACCCTCCTCACATACTCAGGCGAGTGACTGGCTGAAAATGGCCAGTTTTCGGATTGTGATCTTTGTTTCCTTCTTTATGTTTTTCAGATATTTACAAATTTTCTAAAATGAACAAGGGTAACTTTCATAGTCAGAAATAGAGACTGTTGTACAAAGTAGTGTTAATTTGCGGATCACTAGGTTAAACCTTGTTTGTTTTATGTGATGGAAGAAATGCTTGCCTATTGTAGAAAACGCCAACAATTAGGATTAGGCTATCCTCCTAAGTACATAAGTGCTTTTATTTATTTATTTTTTAATATTTTATTTATTTGACAGAGAGAGATCACAAGTAGGCAGAGAGGCAAGCAGAGAGAGAGAGAGAGGAGGAAGCAGGCTCCCTGCCGAGCAGAGACCCTGATGCGGGACTCGATCCCAGGACCCTGAGATCATGACCTGAGCTGAAGGCAGAGGCTTAACCCACTGAGCCACCCAGGCGCCCCATAAGTGCCTTTTAAACCTATATATTGTTTGGCCTCTCTGGTTTGGTCTTCCTTTGATTTGTTTAAAATATCATAAACTTCACTTACTGTATCTATGGCTGTACTGTGGCTTCATGTGGTGGGCACTTTTTTAGGCTTGGGATGTAAACACATGAGGGTCTCTGCCCTTGTGGTCCTTGCAGTCAGGTCAGGAGATGGATGTCAGTGAGCTCGGGTGTGGGAGCAGAGCAGGGGTGGGGAGGAAGGGCGCTCAGGCAGGGAGGGGACGCCAGACCATTGCCATTTTGAGCAGAAGGGCTGTGCCTGCTGTGGGCCTGTCTTCATGGCACACTATGGGCCCTCCTTAGAGCCTGTGTTCTGCCTGTCCCACTCTGTCTTGGAAGGATGAATTGGTACTAGGGTAGGACAGATATTATCAGACACAGACCTCATTTATGTGTTCATTGTACTTTTTATAAAGGGTGAAACGTTCAATTTAATAAATGCTTTGTGTGCATGGGTGTGATGTTATTGTCCTTTTCTCCTTTAGTTTGGATGCTGCGAAGCTCTGTGTCTCCTTTCAACAGCCTTTCCTGTCTGCATTTGGAGTTTAGGTTGGCATTGTGGGTATGTATTTTTCTCAGCATATGGTTATCTATATTCAGGTGATACAGACATTATAGTTGGAATCCCCTGTTTTCTTAAATCTTTTATCAGTGTGACCTTTTGGAAAAGCACCCAGTGGAATCCTTGCTTTTGCCCTGTTAGCTGTATGGGAAACCAGGGATAAAGCTCTCGGGAAGTCTAGATTTGCTGGGATTCTCATGGGTGTCAGATGCTCACTCTTCAGTGCCTTGGAGGGTTTCAGGGTGTCATTTGTAGGTTCATTTTGGAGAATTCACATATGCTGGTAAGATGTTTACTTTTTTTTTTTCTTTAAAGATTTTATTTATTTATTTGACAGAGATCACAGGTAGACAGAGAGGCAGGCAGAGAGAAAGGGGGAGGCAGGCTCCCTGCTGAGCAGAGAGCCTGAGGCGGGCCTCTATCCCAGGACCCCGGGATCATGACCTGAGCCAAAGGCAGAGGCTTTAACCTACTGAGCCACCCAGGCGCCCCAGGCAAGATGTTTCTGATTGGCTTGATTCTCTCCAAATGTCTACACTACGTACTAGAAACTTAGGAACATTCTTTGTTTGAAATCAGATGTGTCCCGTTGTACAAAATCCTGATGGACTACAGGAACTGTCAGGCTCATCTGAGCAGTTTTTATTTAAAAATGACTTTATTCCAGTAGATGGCCCTAATAGCACTTGTGAAATAATTTCGAATCTCTTACAGTACTGAGGAGTAAGCTTTTATTATGTGTACTGATTTCTGAGAAGCAGTTTGGTGACTCACCATAATGTTTGGAAGCATCCTCAGACGTCTTGCGTGTGTCAGCGTGTGGTCGGCTAACATTTGCGTGGAGAGGCTGGATTGCTGTCTGGAGTGCTTGCTTCCCTTTGTCCACGGGTGGTTACTGAGCAACTACAGTTTCCAGTCAGAGCTCCAGCACCTGATCTGACTCTGAGCATCAGTGGTTTTAATCAGATCTGCTGCCTGGTTTCCTTTGTCAGTGGTTTTCATGGAGCTGTGCTTTACTGACAGAATGTTAGTTAACAATAGTGAAGTCACTTTATGAGCTAGTACAAAACATACAGTGATGTGCCTTCTTCCCAGTTCATTCAAGAAGGCAGGACTGTTTGATTTAAAATTTTTGTTCTTTGACCTGGCACATGTCTCCTTCCAGGGTGCCTCCACTGAGCGCCTCCGACGAGTCGAGAAAGAGCTGTACTGTTGGCATGGCCACGATGATCCTCACCTTGCTCTCGTCAGCGTGGTTCCCGCTGGATCTCTCAGCCCATCAGGATGCTTTGATTTTAGCTGGAAACTTGCTTGCAGGTACTGGTACTGAGCTAAAACAGGGACTTGAGCTCTAGAGTTTTCGGGTTCCTTCTGAGGGTGGGGTGATGAACACATGGAGGGAAATTACTCCAGTGATGGTTTGATCCTCTAGTTGGAGCATCCAACGTGACCAACTGGTGTGTGCTATGGGCAGCTGTTTTGACCGAGTAGTTTGAAGGAGCCTTTCCCTGTGTAGACCCTTAGTTGGCTACAGGTGAACTTATTTCTAATTTCATTTCAGCAGGCCCCATGTGTCAGGCACCACGGCTGTAAGATAGCATGCTGTGTGGGCTGTTCTCCAGTCAGCTGTGGGTCAGTGGGGAAACACGTAGTCCAGGGGCAGCACCAAGAGGCCATAGCCACTCTCTTGTGGGTGCCCAGCACAGAAGTCAGGTCTTAGGGGCTGGTAGGAAAGGGCACCCCAGGTGGAGGGCATAGCCTGTTTGAAGGCATGGAGACATGAAAAGTTGTGTGACATCTGAGGATTGTGAGTTGTCTGGGATGTCAGGTGAGGGCCGGGATGGAGAGTGTGGCCCATGAGGAGGCAGGGCCCTGAACTTGGTGGTTGTGGGGTGCTGCTTCATTACGGAGGACTGTGTGTTTGCTGTGGGAGGTCACAGAATTGCCTCACAGCCTAGCCCAGGGCAGGGTCCCTCCTCGGGCCTGAGTGTGGCTTGGAGGACAAGGTAGGGAAACCCACTTGGAAGGTTCATGGCACGGTCAAGGTGAGAGAGAGTCTCAACAAGATCCCGGCTGTGGACTTGAGTGGGGTGGGGAAGATTCTGAAGGGCAGCAGTAGCAGGCTTTGGCCACCAGTGGAACTTCGGCTGTAAAGGTCCGGAGGGCCTGTGGTGATTGGCACATCCGGGGTGGGTGTGCCTCTGGTGGTGACATTCCTGCAAATCCATTTGCGGTTGGAGGGAGCAGGTGACCACACAGTGGAGCTGTCCAGCAAACTCAAAGGGGGCGGGTCTCAGTGACTTAGCTTCCCTGGTGATTTCTCTCCCCCTCCTTGTACCCTATCACAGCCAGTGCCCCCAAATCTCTGAGAAGTTCATGGACCTCTGAAGAAGAGGCCAGCCCGGTAGCTGCCAAGCAGGAAGAGGTCTGGCCAGCTCTCGGTGACCGGACCCTAGTGCCCATGGTGGAACAGCTCTTCTCCCACCTACTGAAGGTGATTAATATCTGTGCTCACGTCTTGGACGACGTGGCTCCCGGACCAGCAATAAAGGTAACTGCAGGCTGGGCAGCTGCGTCAGTGCAGCCTCGGTGACCCTGCGGGCGCCAGACCTGCCTTCGCTCACTCGTCTACCTCTTCCTTACTTTCTTTTGCTCTAAGTGAACAAAATTGCTCCCAGGGTGACAGTAAATTTAACACCAAAATGTGTGCTCCAGCTTGTAGCTTTTTCAGTACCATCCTTGTTTACCGTCATCTCTAAGAGGGAAAGAACTAGCTGCATCTGTAGGCTTTTGGCAGTGGCCGAGAAAGCTCAGAATTGACGTTGCCATGTCCTGGGACGTCCGCAGACCGTTCTGCTTCTCTGAGAAGCACAGTTCCACGGACTGAACTTCAGAACAAATGGTAAACCGTTTGCACAGTGAACTTCAGATAGATGAGTTCACTTATAATCATACCCGATTCTTTGCTCTCCCTTATTTTCCATCTGAAGTTACTTCCACCATGAAAAAGCTCTTCGAACATCACATTCTCCCTTAGTGGCCATTTTGTCTCCCCATCACTACAGACTTTTCTAAAGAGGTGTGTCTCCCCACTTAACACCTTAGTGCCTCCTGCTGCCCCAGCACCAGCCTGGACACCATCTGCAGCTCCGGCCCCCGATTCTTAAACCTGGCAGGTCGACTTTCGGCCACCATTCTCCAGAGCTGTGCTTCCTGCCAAGATAAGTCTTTTGAGTCTTGTGGGTGCCTCTTGGCTCCTAACTCAACTGCTGCTCCACACCCTTGGAGCTGCCACGCTGGTCCTGACACGGGTGCTCCTCCTGGCCTCCAGGTTGTCTCTGGTTTTTCTCTACCCTGGTTTCATCTCTCTGCTCAACACAGAGAGCCTCTAGGCTCTGTCCTAGGTTGGCCTCTGTCTCAATACTCCTGGGCAGGTGCTCTCCAGTGTGGCTCTGCAGCCATGGGAATGCGGTATGTCTCAGCCAGCCGGGGCGGCAGCTGCTAACCACAAGTGGCGAGTGAGCACTTGAAATGTGGCCAGTGCAGCTGAGGTGCTGAGCTGCTAATTTTGTTTGTCATTATGTGGAAGTGACCACATGTGGACCGTGGCTCCAGTATGGGAGGGCAGAGCATATGGTCACACGTCAGAGACCCCAGCTCCGTCATGGCGCATCTGCAGAGACGTGTGATGCCTTTGCTGGGATGGCCCGCAGATCTTGGACATGAGTCTGAGCTGCTTGGCCTCACCCCTGCCCGCCGCACTCCCCTCACTTTGTGCTCCGTTAGCTGAGAGCATGGCGGTCTCCCAGCTCCTCACTGTTGCTTCTCAAGTCCTGAGTTTTCCCTGCTAAACGTCCTGCAGACCCTACGCACGTGTGCACCCGTGTGTACATGGACACATGCATGTGCAGATCACACGTAGCTGAGCATGTACGCACGTCTGTGCATGGGCTTCCCCATTCTGGTGCCACTTGGCAGCCTGGTGGACATTCTTTCGCCTCTCTTTCCCTCCTCCTGCTTCAGATGGCATTCTTCATATCCTCTCAGTTGCAGCGCAGTTCCTGTGCCCTACAGCTCACCTGTTCAGAGCATAGGATTGCATGGGTTTCCTGTGCCCACAGTCACGTGGCCATCACCACAATCCATTGAGAGCCCGGGAAGGAATGCTATGCCATTTAGGTGTCAACCCCCCAAACCTCCCATGCCCCCCAGCTCCAGGTGGCCACCAGCTACTTGGTGTTTCTACAGACCTGCCCGTCCCGGACATTTCACGGGAAGGGACTGCGTGATCCCTTGCGTCTGTCTCCCTTCCCTTGGCAGGCACTCCGGATGCAGCAGCCCCTGTCCTGGCTGGTCTGTCTGTCCCTGCTGCCTTCAGTCCGCTCTCCTGCGGCAGCCGTTTGTCCCATTCCACCCGCTTCTCTGAGACCATGGAGAGAGGAGCAGAGCTGGGGCCTGCCGGGCACGCCCCTGCCTGGGGTCCTCACCGTGCCCTCATGCCAGCGCCCCCACAGCACGTCCTTTGCCCTTTGTACAGGGTCTGTGGATTCCGCGCTGGGTGGCTTGTTAGCCTTAGTGTTCAAGAAGTTACTTCATCTCTGAGCCCATTTTCTCATTTGAAGAACGAGTTTACAGCATTGCTTCATAAATTTGTCATGTCCTGGCTCCCGCAGAGTGCCCTGGCTGCTTGCTGCTGGGAGCAGTGGGCCCCTCCTGGCTCCCTGAGGGGCCTTGCATCCTTGGTCACTCACAGCGCACCTGTTAGAAGGTTCTAGGTCAATACCTGCCAGTGTGATGGCTGTGAGGGCTACAACAGGTGCTCTGTGGACTGTGTCTGAACTCTGTGAATGAGGACTCACAGAAAAAAATGATCACATGTTGCTGTGCTTAAGAAATGGGAAGCCTTGTGTGTAACTTTCAGTTTCCATGTTGGTTGGGTGCCCTTCATGGACTCTTGTTTTTATTATAGGCAGCCTTGCCATCTCTGACAAACCCTCCGTCTCTGAGTCCCATCCGACGGAAGGGAAAGGAGAAAGAACCCGGAGAGCCAGCCTCTGTGCCCTTGAGCCCCAAGAAAGGCAGTGAAGCCAGTCCAGGTATGAAATGACGACAGGGAGGGCTGGGGCTGGGGCGCCTGTGTATCAGCGAGATCACATTCACGCCCAGCTTAATTTAATAGCTTGGTAGTTTTTGGAAAGAAAGTTCACGGCAGTTGAAGCCAGAGAAGGAGTTTCCCTGGTTTGGTTTCAGATGTTAAATATTAATTCCTAAATGTGTGTGGACCACGTTCCCGTCTTGGCATCACTCCGTGTCACTGGCTGACATGTGGCTGTGGCGGTCTGTGGGCCACTGGCCCCCAGCAAGCCCTCCTGCCTGCCGTCCTCCCTGCCCTGTTTCTCCCTCTCTCCATTTACGATTTCAGTCAGGGAGGTATGTATGGATAGCCAGGAACAGAGGTAGTGGATGAAAGAGTTGGTTCTGACATGTGAAGATTAAAGCCTAAAGTGCCGACGTGGGGAACAATCATCTGAGTGAGAGGAACCCGACAAACTTATATGTGTGGTGGGGTTGCCACCCCTGTGAGGGGCTGGGGTTTGCGTGGGGCCCTGTGACTTCTGGACCGGCCGTGGATGGGCACAGGAAGGCCTAGGCAGGGTGAGAGGCGACTGACCTGTGCTGTCGCGCTCCCACCGGACCCGTTGGCACATCTCATGGTGCTTGGGGGTCAATCGTGATCCTCTCACGAGACATACGACATTAAGGCTTTCGAAAAGTGTTCCTTTCTGAGGACTGACAGGGGCACCACAGGAAGCTTTACCAGCTTTGAAAGCTTCTGAACTTGACAAATGTAGTATGTCACTGATTGTCTTCCTGTGGATTAAAAAGGGGGCTGCGAGTCAATAATCTTTAAAATTTGAGAACAGTTTTACTTAGTGCTTGGCATTTTAGTATTTACTATGGGTTGCATGAGGGTCTATTTGCCGTCTCCAGTCTGGAAGCCCGCTGCTGGTGTCCGGGGCTCCTGGGTCACCCTGGCCAGGCTCAGCCCTGCCGTGCTGCTGGGAGCAGCAGGTGCTAGGGGCCATGTGGGGGCTAGAGGCCACAGGCTCGCGGCTCCTCTGATGCGCAGCCAGGCAGCCACACTGTGCCAGATGGTAGCACGCTGCTGCTCTTCTTTCTCCTCTCATCTCGTTGTTTTGGGGGAGATACTCAGACTCTGTTTATGCTTATGTCAATTCCTTGTTACTTCTAAGTAAAAAGTCAGAGGAAGAATTTGAATTTATTCTGTTATCGTACATTTAAAAAATTGTTATTGCCAGTAATCTCTTTAACTTGGAAAGTGTGTACTTTTGAGCTCAACATGTATTTTGTGTGTTTTAAAGCCTCTCGACAGTCTGATGCCCCAGGGCCTGTTACAGCAAATAAGTCCTCATCGCTGGGGAGTTTCTGTCACCTTCCTTCGTACCTCAAATTGCACGACGTCCTGAAAGCTACTCACGCCAACTATAAGGTGCGACTCCTTTTGTGAAAATAAATGCACACGAATTTCTAATCGAGCATGGGTGTCTTTCTTAAGATTGATCGCTTGTGTAAGTACATAGATGGGTGTACAAGGAAGTCCATGCGAATCAGTAGTTTCTCCCAGTTTGTCTTTCAGCTTTGATTATGGTAGCTCTCATCACACGAGCATGGGAGCAGCGATCTCTGGGTCTAGTCGTGCTGTGTCAGGGCGTCCCGGGCTGCCCCACAGTCTAGTACGGGCTGGCAGGCCTCGGGCCTCGGTGTGTACACGTTCTCATAGCTGGGATTTTTTTATCGCCATGTGGGAAGGACGCATGGGCGTGGTCTACAGGAATCCAGGTGCAGGCTTGCTGTGCTCTGTCTCTCCCACACTTGTCCCCAAACCATGGAGGCTTCTCTGCCTGACATGAAGTAGAACCGCGGGCTCACAGAGGAATGCAGGTGTGCAGCTGAAAACGTGGGCTTCATTGCCATAGTTCAGGCCCAGGGAGCCCTGCCAACAGTGTAGGGCCTGCCAGTGGGCCAGGTGTGCAGACGCCCCCGAGGGTTGACCTTATAGACAGGTGTCTGCAGGGAGAGCAGTCTGCTTGTCCACTCTTCTGCACAGGTGTGTTTCGGCTTTCTCACGCTGAGACAATGAAGGAAAAATCTCCTGTGTTTCTCTTAGGGCTTTTCACTGGTGAGCTACTTGCTCAGTTGCCTCTGGCACTGTTTCCCTAGTGAGCCGTTCTCCTGCACTAACTAATCTGAAACACAGCCTTTACCAGATGTTGAATTCTCGTGGGTTTGTATTTCATCTACTGTTTGGTGACATCAGTCTGTCCATCTGTTCCTCTGTTAGAAGCATGCATGCCCGTTATGTAGCTCTGGGGTACGTCTTTGAGGCAAGTCAGTTCCTCTATTCTGCCTTGGAATCTTTTCTTGATGTTCCTTTATTTTTGTATTTGGGCACTAGAATAAGCTCATCTAGTTCCAATGGATCCTGAGAATATTTCCACTGGGGTCATGTTAAATTTATAGATTAATTCAGAGAGAACCAATATTGAGATGCAAAATACACCTGTCCAGAGTGTGGGACACTTTTTTGTTTATTGAAATGTTCTTGTATGTGCCTTAGATGTACATAAAGTTTAAAGAATTTTAAAAAGAATTTTTGAAGATTATTTCACATAGATTATATATATTTCTTGATAAATATGTCCCCAGATGGTCATCATCTTTTGTTACTGATTGATAATTCTCAGTTTTTTTGAAAACCGTATATAAACCTCATCTGGCTTCTTTTCTGAAGAATATTGATGATTTTGAAAGATATGAATCTTCAGCTGTGTTTGCAACAAATTCAGAGGCTCTCTTTAGTCTGTGTTTCTCCTATCACCCACCCAAGTGGCAGGGGACACGATGGAAATCCTGTAGAGAGAAGGTGTTTTTTTCTGCCTGTTTTCAACTCCTGTCTCAGGTCCTGGGACCCTGTTGATGCTCTTGGCATCTACTCCGTCCTCTGGATCGCTTCTCGGCCTTTCAGCTAGGATCAAGTGCATTTCCCCTCTGGGACGTCCTGGGCTTCATGCTGTACCCCATGCACCGTGGCCCCACAGTATCTTGGACGCCCACCTCGTTGGCATGTTTGGAGTGCCTGGCACATGTGAGATTCGTTACAGCGTCTCTTCATCTCCATTCCTCCTCCTGAGCAGCCGTGTCTGTGGCCCTCCACTCTGGCTCCATTCTCAGCCCCCTTCCGTGTCCTGTGGCCTGGTTCTCACCTGTGACCTCTGTTCTTCTTCAAGCTCGGCCTTCCTGTGTGCATGCCCCTCGTCCCCTCGCCCTGCCCTGCCTGCTGGAGGTGAGCCCCTCCTGTCCTGCCCCTGTGGGACGTGGCTCCACTCGTCCTTAGACTGTTGGAAAGGCCCCTCCTGGTGACACAGAGCAGCCACAGGACTCGGGCCTGCCCAGTGGTTGTCTTCCATGTGTGTCTCGCCTGCCGCCCTCCCCCGTGGCCCGGGAGTGCTTTCTCTTTCGTCATGAGGGGCTACGTTTGAGTTCACGGAGCAGATTGTTTTCTCTGTTGCAGCGTTTTTGCCGGTTTTTATTTTCGTAGTTGATCTCTCCCTCCGGCCCTTGTTCTTCCATGTTTTGTCTTTGGAGCTGACCCCTTCTCTTAGGCTGTTAAGTAGGAGAGTTGCATAACTGAATTCAATTGGGCCCTTTAGAATCCTAATTTAATCCTTCTTAAGATGAATTTAATATTTTGCCATAGCCAGGCTGAAAGGCGGTTCTGGATTTGATAATGATTCCTCGGGGATACTAATGTATTTAGAACAAGTTGTGTATTTTATTTTATTTTTTTAAGATTTTATTTATTTATTTGACACAGAGCGAGAGATCACAAGTAGGCAAAGAGGCAGGCAGAGAGAGGGGGAAGCAAGCTCCCTGCTGAGCAGAGAGCCCGATGCGGGGCTCGATCCCAGGACCCTGAGACCATGACCTGAGCCGAAGGCAGAGGCTTAACCCACTGAGCCACCCAGGCGTCCCTATTTTATATTCTTTTGATCTCGCGCTTATCAGATACTGGTTATAATGGACATTTACATTTTTTTCCCCTCATGATAGAAGCTCAGAAGTTCTTTCTTTCAATAGCATCGATGTAAGTTGGAAGATGCTTCTGAAAGATGCCAGTTTTATACAGCTATCTGGAAGAGGCGTTTCCATTCCGAGGCATTTTCCCAGCGCTGACAGCAAACAGTCCGCATGGCACGTGGGTAGGGTTGCACAGCAGGACACCTCGCGCCACGTGGATGGTGCATGTCTTTGTTGCACATGACAGACGGACGGTGCAAGTAATCCTGTGTTCTTTTCCTCCACCTTCCCAAGGTTACCTTGGATCTTCAGAACAGCACTGAAAAGTTTGGGGGCTTTCTGCGCTCCGCCTTGGATGTTCTCTCTCAGATCCTGGAGCTGGCGACGCTTCAGGACATTGGGAAGGTGGGTGTTTGGTTTCTTGTCATTGAGCTGTAGCCACCGACACAAGGGCCTGTGCAGCTGGAATGCCAGTGGTCAGGCCGTTGACCTTCAGGACGTTCAGAAGGCCGTAGTGGCTTTGAGAAGCTTCTGCGTGTGTCCCCCCCCACCTCCTGCACTATGTTGTAGCACTGGACTCTGATGCTTGTCTTAGCCTCAGGCTGGAGGTGTTCTGCCTCTCTCCTCTCTTCAGTTGTTTTCTGTGCATTAGCTTAGACCCAGCTTATTCTAGAATGAGTGGGTTTAAACTGTGCTGACAGTCCCTTTGTGTTCTTATTTGATCTCTGCAAGCGGAAAGGGTGACAACAGGTGTGGTGAGGGTGCAGGGCTGGTTCCTTTGGGCTGTGGGAAGCCGCAGAGCAGTGGTAGATGCTCCTTTACCACAGCCCCAAGCCCTGTGTGCCCCACCATCGTCTGACAAGCAGGCGCTTGGACACATGAGAGTTCAGGAGTTGTGTGGTGAGCGCCCGTCTCAAGTTTCCACGCCCCAGGGCCTTGACTATGTATCCACCTACCAGCTCTGGGGCGTCTTACCTTCTTCTGATGGGTTGCTCCCTCTTTAAACATGTCTGTCGAGCAAAGTACCGTATGCTGGTGAAATTCGTTTGTTTTTATTTCTCTCAGTCTTTCTCTTGGCTCATAAGCACACCTACTTTTTTGTGATTACATACAGTATTCTGTTTCTTTTCAGTTCTCTCTTGTGGTTTTTTCATGTCTGTTTAGTGCATGAACTTGTTTTTTATGGGTAGATAGTGTGCTGTTGCAACTGATACTTGGTTGTCCCTCAGAGTGAGACTTGTCAGAGCTGTTCCTGATCTGGCCTTCTTGGGGGGACCTGCTATGCGTCTGTAGGCATGGGGCTCTTTCCTATAGGGTCCTCGGTCCTGGCGACCCATTGCTTTTCGTCTCTTTTACCGACAGGTATCTTGTGGCCTGTGGTCTGTGTGCATATAACATCTTGTGGCAAAATGGGAAATACAGTACAGTTTAGCTTTGAATGTTAGAATGTTAGATATCTAACTTTGAATGTTATATATGAGATTTTTAAAATAGTAAAACTTTCGTTTTTCTTGGAATTCAGATGACTTGGTAGTTTATTGTTTTTGTATTTTTTCATTTTCTAGGAGCATGGTTCCTTTTCTCTTGTTACCTTTTTATTATGACTTCCACATACACAGAAATAGTTGTTCTCCTGTGGCAGCTGGTGAATTTATCCCCTGGTGCATTCATCCCCAGATGGGAAAGTAAATAATGAAGTCCCAGTCTAGTGAGGGTTGGCATTAGGGGTCCTGATATTCCTGAAAACAGGGATATGCTTATATTTCTTCCTTTTTAGAGGTGTGTGTAGTAACTTCATCTCCCAACATCCTTGTATCTGGGGCAGGAGTGACCGCGTGTTGCCGCTTCTTGCCTTTGTCTTTATGGATAAAGAGAGTTTGCCAACACCCCCCCCCCCCCCCCCCCCCCGGCCCTTGCCTGCTGTTCTGCATTGATCTGTTTTGCTGTTGATGACAAAGGCCTTTTGCAGCGTGGTTTTGGCTTCCCCAACCCCCTGTCAGTGCTCTGGGAGCCTCTTCTGCTTAAATGCTCAGTCTTCCTTCCTGGTCTTCTCAATGAGGGTGCATGGCGGAACCTCCCAGGATTTTTTTTGCACGTGGACACCTGTGTGTGAGGAGTCTCCTTGGCCAGTCCCTACACGGGGAGGGCTGGGACCCCCTCCGGCCAGACATGCCGCCTAGCTAGGGGGAAGCCTGTCTGGGGCCCAGGTGGCAAGATCAGGGTGTAGGCCCACAACCTGATGCTTGTGGTTTTGTGGCAGGCGCCCCCACCAGACGCAGCCTTGCCGCTGTTCACACACAGGACATGGAAGGACACGTGCTGTCTCTGGCTCCGGGGGCCCTGAGCCCCACACACAGCTTGGGGGAGCGATGCTACCTGCAAAACATACCAGCAGCTTTCCCTCAGATTTCTGTGAGCTCATCTGATTATAGCAAGGGACAGCAAAGACAGACTTAGAATTAAAAATAGAGTTGTTTTCTTCTGTTTTCCTAAATAGTAACACTGGGGATGAAAAATAATCTCAATTCTAATAATAATGATAAGTCAAATAATTCTCCTGATTTTTCCTCTTTTTTAGACCTTGTTTATTCCATACTCCATTTTTATGTCCTTGAAATGTGCTGTGATTTGGGTGTCGGTGTGGTTTTGGGGCAGTCCTTTATGTTCATCTTCCATGTAACTCCCTGTGGCTCTCCGGATTGTTCCTTTGTTTTCTCTGGCTTCTGGACACTTTACTGGTTTTGAGCGATTTGATTTTAATGTGCCTCAGGGTAACTTTCCTTAGGTTTCTTGTGCTTCATTTTGTTGAACTAAGACCTCTGGCTTAATAGTTTTCTTAAAGTTTGGGAAATTTGGGGCCATTATTTCCTCAGATATCTTTTGTGGCCCTGCCCACTGGTTTTTCTTCCCTCCTAAGGGGACTCTAGTTAGATGCATATTTAGATGCTTGGGGTGCCCTATCCGGGGCTCCCTGAGGCTCCTCTGGGTGTTTTTCTCATGTTCTGTCTGGTCTTGCACCGCTCTTGTCTTCAGGCCTTTGAATCCCATCCTCTGCAGCATCCAGGCTGTCAGCCCAGCTCGCGCTCTGTCATCACAACATGGTAGTTTTGTCTCTAAGTCTGACCTGGGTCTCTTTTTGGATCGTCTGTGTCTCTACTTAAGTTTTTGAGCACATGGAATATACCATTGTGATGAATTCTGATGTCATTCTCTGCTAATTCTAAAATCCTGTCCATTCCAGGTCATTTTTGATTGCTTGGTTGTACTCCTCATTATGGATCATAGATTGCTACCTCTTTGCATGTCTGGTCATCTTTGACTGGATGCCAGGCACAGTGAAATGTTGGGTCCTGGGCCTTTCTGTGCTCCTGTAAATCTTTTTGAGCTTTATTCTGAGATAGGTTTAAATTGTGTGGGAAGTTTACTCTTGGGTCTTGCATTTGCAGTGTTAATTGGGTTGGAGCGATGCTCCATCTTGGGCTAACTGTTCCCAGGACAGAGGCAGGGTGCCCGTGAGTTCCTGTTCTCCCTAGTTGGGGGGGAACAGTAACTGTCCTTAACCCTTTGTGGTGCCAGACACTGCCCTGTAACCCTTCCTGCTAATTCTTCCCTGGTCTCGGGGTGGGGTGGGTTTCCCCTCACACGCTGTTGACCGATGCCCTGCCGACTACCCGCATCTCTAGAGCCCACCCCGGGCATCTTGTCTCTGGTGGGCTGCCCTGTAGACCCCTGCTGCTTCAGCTTCCCTGGACTCACAGCTCCTCCGGATTTGGGGTCTCTCTGCTGTGCTGTGCCTCTCTCCCTTGTGCCCTAACCTGGACAGTTTCCCAGGGCAGTGGGCCAGTGCAGTGTTTGTCCCTGCCCCTTAGTTACTCTCCTCCAGTCCCTGCCCTTTGGTGTCCTGTCACCGCAACTGCACCAGGGTCTGACGCTTCTTTTGGTTGTTTGGGTGACAGGTATAAATGGACCCGGTGCCCTGTTTTGCCAGAAGTACAAGTATGTATTCCACGGCACATTGGTGCCTGTGCTAGGACGTGCTCCTGGAGCTCCGAGGGTCTCCGAGGCAGCCACGGCTTCCTTCCTCACCAGTTTCCCACGCCTCTTGAAGGGTTTGGTGCCACCAAGTCCTCCATGCATGTTTGTTAGGAGACCTGGTCCTTTGCTAGACGCCTCGTGATCTGGAGGCTCGAGTTGTAATTCTTCCAGTTAACATTTATTAGACCCAGCTGTGGGCTCATAAAACCCAAAAGCAATGTGCCACAAATTCAGCCTGCAGAATACAACCTAGAATGCTCGGAGTCTAATTTAATTTAATAAATCAGAATATTAAAAAATATATGGTCCTTGCATTTGAAACCAATGCAAGTCTGTTGTTTTTAGTACTGGAAACTGTCCCTCACAAGGGAAGTGAGAGGCATTGTGGCTGCTGTGAAGTCCAGCCCCACTGACAGAAGCAGCAGCTGCTGACCCTGCAGGCACTAAGGCGTTGGGCCGTTGGTGACAAGTGCCTGGCCTGGCATCATCCTGAGAGCTCATGTCCTTGTCCTTCCCGATGCCCCAGAGGACACCGGGTGCCCTGGGTCTCATGTTTTAGGGTGGTAAAAGTATTGTGAGCAGTCACGTGAAGGCAGTCATTTTGGTCACTTTTGCAGATCCCTATAAGACCCCTGGGGCGTTCCGTAGGAGATGACACGAGGCCTGGGCCTTGTGTTCGGCTGCATGTCTGGAGGGCTCCTGACTCCTCCATACTCTGCATCTCTGCCCTAGGCACAGGGGCAGGAAGTACCTGGTGAACAGTTAGTGCCTGAGCAGACAAGTGAGCCAGCAAGCGACAGTCACGCCTGGTAAAGAAGCCTCAGGCAACGATGCAGCTGCCTGTGGTTTCCTCTGACTTTGTTCCCAACAATGGACTGCAGGCTCCCCCGGCGTTGACTCACGCTTATGAGTTTCGCAGACACTCACATGTGTCTGCTGTCTGTGTGGGGCTCACAGCCGGAGAAAGCCACTGCAAGTTGCTGACTTCAGTGTCTCACTACTTCCTCTTCTGCAGTGCGTTGAAGAGATCCTGGGGTATCTGAAATCCTGCTTCAGTCGGGAACCAGTGATGGCAACTGTTTGTGTTCAGCAGGTAAGAAAGTCCTTTCCTGGAAAGGACTTGTTCTGGAAAGCCATAGCTCTGGGCAGGAGGCTGTGATGCTGCAGGTCCCAGAGAAGGTGATGCTGGGGGCGTGATGGTGGCCTCCAGTCCTGTGTTGGCTCACTGTGTTATTGGGCAGAGGGGTCCCTTTCCCAGTCCCCTACAGGAGGGAGAGGCCCACCACTGGCGAGGGCAGCTGGACTCTCGCCGGTGTCCCCCCAGGGTTTTGTTTGGAATGCTCAGTCTCATTGAGAACCACAGTGAAGTTGAGGCTCTGAGGTTCTTCTGTACGACTTACCTTGCCTGGCACCATGTGGTTTCACGCGCTGCTGATGGTGATTCTCAGCAAGGATTTCCATCTGAATTTTTGCTGATGTGCCCCGTTAGCTTCAGCTGGGTAGACTCTGCCTGGGAAACGCTCTGTGTATTGTTCACGCTGTGTTCAGTCAGATGCTGATGGCTTCAACTCTCTCACTCTAGCTATTGAAGACTCTCTTTGGGACCAACTTGGCCTCCCAGTTTGATGGCTTGTCGTCCAACCCCAGCAAGTCTCAGGGCCGAGCACAGCGTCTGGGCTCCTCCAGTGTGAGGCCGGGCTTGTACCACTACTGCTTCATGGCTCCATACACGCACTTCACCCAGGCCTTAGCTGATGCCAGCCTGAGGAACATGGTACAGGTGGAACAGGACCACGACCCCTCAGGGTAACCTTCCAGCTGTCCTGGCCGGGGTGCTCGTGTCAGCAGGTGGGGGTGGGGGCAGGACATCTCCAGTAGACACGTGACAGAGCGAGTGACAACGGTTTGTAAAAAGTAGAAAAAAAAAGTGGACATGGTCTTCTCATACCTCCCCTGTGTCTGAAGAACTTTGGAAAGTGTGCTTGTTACCAAGATGCTGGAGGCAAGGCCCTGCCTTCTAAGAAGTGTATGGTCCAGTGAGTAAAATGGCATATGGGGGAGTGTGCGGGCTCGGGGACCAGGCCTGTGTGGGAACACTAGGCCCACTCCTTGGGAGGCTGCCGGGGCTGCGGTGTAGGATGTGGGATGTGAGACATGCTGGCCCCAGGCGCCGGTAGGGGGCACCGCTCAGGTCTGCACTCAGGTTAGTGCGGTAGTGCTGACATCTGAAGGCGTCTGAGGGGCACGGGAGTGTCTCCTGTAACAGTACTTGGCATTTTATAACGTTGTGGCTAGAAGTCTCTATTTAAATTTATGGTTGTGTTTTTGGTGCCTGGAGTAGAGTAGTTGTTGCTTAAATTCCTCTAATTATTAGGAGGTATTTGAGGTACTGCTCAGTGGAGTAACAAGGGGATTCCTGGTTTTTTCCTTTACACAGGTAGCGATAAATAGCTGGTTAACCTACTAGAGTCAGAAGCCCAGGAAAATGCCCTCGTTCCAGGCTTTACATTGGTGGCTTACCCACAGTATATCCAGTTCTCAGGAATCAATCTCTTCAAATCCTTTGTTTAATGATATGGGGTATAAATAAGAAAGTAAGGAAGCCTCTGTGTATGTGTGTGTGTGTGTGTGTGAACTGTCATCTAACTTTGAATGTGTTTCTTGAAAGTGTGTCATAATGTGACTATTTAAAGAACTTTCTTCTAAGAAAATCAAGTGAGCTCTTCAGAGTTACTGGATCTTTCCAGTGGGCATCCCCTTTCAGCCTCACTGCGGCCTGGGCTAGGTGGCGGTGGGTTTCCTGCGCCGGGCAAGCTCTCTCCGGGTACCTGCTGCCCCAGACAAGGCTCGGGATGGCCACCCCCTGCGGTCCTGCTGCGGTCCTGCTGCAGTCTGACTGTCCATGTTGAAAGGAGGGGATCCCACTGTGGGTGTGGCCCCCCCAGGCCCTCTGGCTCCGAGTGCAGCTGGGGACACAGGAGAGGATTTAAGGCCACTCTGCTCCTGTTTTTCCGTTTGACAGGTGGTTTGATGTGCTTCAGAAGGTGTCTACCCAGTTGAAGACCAACCTCACAAGCGCCACGAAGAACCGTGCGGATAAGGTGAGGGGAGGCGGCAGGCTTGGGTGCCGGAAGGGATGATGGGGCTTGGCGCCTCCCAGGTCGGGGGCTTCAAGTTTTCAGTTGAAGACTAACTTATGATTTGTTCTTCCCCTATTTTCCCTAGAATGCTATCCATAATCACATCCGCTTGTTCGAGCCTCTGGTTATTAAGGCTTTAAAACAGTACACGACCACCACGTCCGTGCAGCTGCAGAGGCAGGTGCTGGACCTGCTGGCGCAGCTGGTGCAGTTACGGGTCAATTACTGTCTGCTGGACTCTGATCAGGTTGGTCCCTGGCGGCTTCTTTCTGCCCTAGCTGTTGGCGAGTCAGCACCAGTCACCTGTGAGAGCCCGCAGGCTGCCTCCAGGGCACGGGCCTGCGCTTCACCTTCCCGGGTTTAGGGCTGGCTGCCCAGGTGGGAGGTGGCCGTTACCCTCCCCACCCCAAGATAAGGGGATTTAAATTTTAGATACAGTTAAGACTTACTCTTGGGGGGGGGGGCATTTTTGCAAAATGCAGGGACTTATTTTGAACAGATTATCAGTTCTGACATCTAGTTTCAAACAAGCTGACATCAGCACCATCTGTAAAGAAGACTTTGGTACAAGGCAGTGGGGGTTGGCGTCACGTCTCAAGAGGCCCTTCTGGCACCTGTCTGGCCAACACAGTGTGGCCTTGCCCTGGTCAGCTGGGACTCAGTGGTGGGGAAGTGCTTCCAGAGTCCCAGACCCCTGGGATGCTACAGATAAAGTTGTTTCTGAGTCATGGAAATGTGACTGTCATTGCTGGGCCATGACCTTGGCCTCCTTTCCTAAGTGAGGCGGGAAATGTTTGGTAGACATGGTGTGTCTGTAGATCCTGCCAGCACCAGCACTCACCTGAGAGGGTCTGTTGCCCAGAGAAATGAGGAAACACGTTCAGGATGCTCATCTCCCTGCCAGGGGTAGTAGGAAGCCATCCTCTGATGAAGGAGGGCTTAAAGGACCGGGCTTCATGGTGGCTGACATTTGGACTCATCCTCCTTTTGCCAAATTATCAGAACATCCTCTGGGAGGCCTGCTGCTGTCCTCGGGCAGATGCTCACCGGAGGGCGGTCAGGGACAACATGCCCTTTCCTCTGACACGGGTCTTGGCGGGCAGAGGCCTCATCTGAAGCCTCGGGCGGTGGTGGACCAGAGGGAGGCATGTGCATGCCGACCAAGGCGTGAGGAATATGAGTGCCCTGGGGGCTTTCTGGGCAGAATCCAGGGCTCACAGCAAGGAGTGCACCCCACCATCTCCTTAGCATCCAGTCTTGACTCCTCACAGGCAGAGCTTGATGTTCTCCTGCGGAAGTAAGAGGCTGCTCTCTTCCTGGGCTGGCTTCAGTGTGATTTCATTTTCTTTTCAGTCTTCCTACATAGACTGTCTTCTCAGAAATGCTGTGATTTTTGGTGCTTCCATTTGTCTGACTCCCATCTCCACCTGATGCGTGGACATGGCAAGGGGCCAGCCTCAGAGCTCCTGCACAGCTGCCTCCCAGCCCCCTCTCCCAGGCTGCTGCTGGTCTTTTCTTGCCATGAGTGCTCTAGACTCATATTTGTTTGGATTTGCTTGTGTCGCTCAGGGCCCTTTCTCCCCAGTCCTGCGGGTTTCAGTACAGTGACCATAGGAAGCGAGAACAGGCAGACCATTGAATTCACTTCCCGTCGTGGTCTGCGGAGTGCCTGGTCTGTGTCTGCGTCATGCCCGCGGGCTGGGAGCAGACAGTGGTGCGTAAGCTCCAAGCTTGAGGTTGGGAGAGCCAGGTGCTTGGAACAGAGTTGTACACAGTACTGGCTCTGAGCTAGTCCTAAAGAGCTGTCTGTGCCCTCAGGGTCCCCTTCCCTGTCAGACCGCAGCCTTCCTGCATCAGCTCCTTTGAACATCGGGGTGTGGGTGGAGAGGGTGAGTGGACGTGGGAGTCTTCTCACCCAGCCAGTCTTGGGGCATCCGTGCTGCTTGGTGGGGAGCCAGAGCGAGCCGGCCCTGTGTATGTTTCTGTGGGTCTGCTCCGTGTCTCCCAGGGGGCTCCCACCCCACCATTCAGTGGGGTGTCCTGAGTCATCTCGTCTGATAGAATATGGCTGAGTTCTTGTGTGCACACGTGTTAGCTGCCAGGAACTGGTTAAAAATGGACAGAAATAAGTAGGGAGAAAAGCAACCTGGTTTGCATGTTGTAATTACTGATGTGAAAATTTTTATTTTCCTGCCTGTAGGTGTTTATTGGATTTGTGCTGAAGCAGTTTGAATACATTGAAGTGGGCCAGTTCAGGTAATGGCCTTTTGTTCTTTTAGACTCTCTGTCCTTATTAATGCACTTACATGGGACTTTAGATTTTTTTTTTTTCAAAGATTTTATTTATTTATTTGACAGACAGAGATCACAAGTAGGTGGAGAGGCAGGCAGAGAGAGAGAGGAGGAAGCAGGCTCCCTGCAGAGCAGAGAGCCCGATGTGGGGCTCGATCCCAGGACCCTGAGATCGTGACCTGAGCCGAAGGCAGAGGCTTTAACCACTGAGCCACCCAGGCACTGGGGACTTTAGATTATTAAGATGAACATTTACTTTAAAGAATTATGAAGCATTTTTGCTAGATTTTTTTTTTAAGTGGAACTCTGATTAACACGCTGTGTGTTTTTATTTCTCTGAAAAATTGATAAGTGTCTCAAGACCTATTGAGAAATAGTTGTGTAGCTGGAATTAGACGTGTCCATTCTCACATTTCAGAGCCTTTAATTATGAGAACAGACAGGTAATGCAGTCCCGTTGGCTGGGATGCTGATCGTTTTCTGAACTTCTTAGAACGTGCTTTAGATGTGGCTCTCTTCAGTAAACGCGGTTACTGTGCACTTTCCTGAGAGGGGCCGCAGAGCTCCCTTGCTGGACAGTGAAGCCTTAACACTCTCTCCTGGGCCAGTGACGGGCGTGTGAGTGTAGTTACTGAAGATGAGATCTCTCTAGTGTCCGAGCTGAACAACCTGAGTCAGGGGTGCCCACCCCCATGTGCTCAGAAATCCGCATTTAGCTTGTGCCTCCCCAAAAAGCTAACTGCCAAGAGCCTGCTGTTCACCAAAAGCCTTACCGATGGCGTCAGCAGTCGGCTAACTTGCATTCTGTGTGTTCTGTGTATCATGTGTATTCTTACAGTAACGTCAGGAAGGCACTATGTGTTTATAGTACAGTATTGTATTTATGAAAACCATGCATGTAAGTGGACCCACGAAGCTCCAACCCATGCTGTCAGGGGTCAGCTGGACTAACTTCATGAGTAGTTGGGCTCAGCTGTCCTTTGTAAGTAGGTTAAGACCCATGCGTTCTCAGTGTCCCTTGGGACTAGAGACCCAGTACTTTTTTACTCTAATTAGGTGACATTTTGCCTATGTGATTTGAGACAAGTTACTTTTTCTCCTTGGAGTCTAATTTCTTCAATTGAAGAGAGAAAGGGGCAGGAGGAGAGCTCAGAAGATCGTACCTCAGGGCGCCCAGTGCTTTCTGGGGGCTCTTCCTCAGCCCTCCCCATCCACCCCTCGCTCCCCTCCCCACTCTCCCCTCATTCCCTGCTCACTCCCTCCCCTCAGTCTCTCCCCACTATCCCCCTCAGCCCCCCTGCTCTGTCCCTTTCTCTTTTGCTCTCAATTTGGAATCATGAGTAATTTCATGTTGTTTATATTGATCATGCATCTTAATTTTTAAAAGGAAGTATCTAAATGGATGTTTTTCTTTCTAGGGAATCAGAGGCAATTATTCCAAACATCTTTTTCTTCCTGGTATTACTATCTTACGAACGCTATCATTCAAAACAGATCATTGGAATTCCTAAAATCATTCAGCTATGTGATGGCATCATGGCCAGTGGGAGGAAAGCTGTGACACATGGTAACGGGACAAACCTTTCCCTGTGGTCGTCAGTAATGATGTGCTGAACAGTGTCAGTCTTCATTACACCAACTTCCAACTGTGTCCACGGCTGCTCTGTGCCTTGTGGCTCTGTGTGCGTGCATGTGCGTGTGTGCATGTATGCATGTGCCTGTGTGTGCATATATGTGTGTGCGCGCACATGTGCATGCATGTGTGTGCCTGTATGTGCGCGTGCACGTGTGTGCCTGTGTGTGTGCATGTATGTGTGTGCCTCTGTGTGCGTGCGTGTACGCGTGTACGCGTATGCATGGCTTAAAGATGTCATAAAAGGGAGAGAGTCCCCCCACTTGCCATATCTCAGGAGCTTATAATCTTCTAAGGTCAAAACATAAGAAAAGCAGGAAGGTGATCTGAGAGACAGAGCCGGACATAAACCCTCTCATCTAATTACATGAAACACAAGAAACTGAGAAATCCACCTTCTGGAAGGACACTTGGTGTAATGTGTCCTGGTCAGGGAAGGTCCTTCTGTGCTGCGTAGCTCTTTGCAGAGACCTCAGTGAGGAGCACAGACAGCGTGCTGCTCTCAAGCAGGCCCTACCTGCGCAAGGAGACTGCGGTTTGAAGAATAAACTGTAAATCATTGAACTTTTCAAACAGATCTTTCAGCGTTTTCCTCTTGACTCCTCTCTGGCTCTACTGTCAGGAAAGTAGGCTTTTGAACCTGGTGAGGGGACCTCCTCAGACCTTTGCAGACCCCACATGCGGGAAGGGCACTGTGATGTGCAGCCTTCTCTGTTCCACATGCTTGCAATACAGCAGGTAATGTGTTGAGGGGGAGACACTCAGGGCCATCTGATCCTCACAGTCTCTGGAGTCGCCTTTGCCATGGCTTCACAAGGGCTGAGATTCATGCCACAGCAAAAGTTCACACTTGTACACGTATGGAATTTGGGGTCCATGGTGCAAATGTCAAATAGAGGGATGACAAAAGCTCCCTAGATTAGAGGGTCTTTGGATAGAAAAGTAGTGGGCAGCCAAACTCTCATACTTTCTATGGAAGACTTGTTCATCTGTAGAACAGTCAGCAAGTATGCTGTGCGTGTGTGTGCCGGGGCTTGCGTGTGCTGGGGCGTGCATGCCACTAGGCAGACAGTGCCTGGCAGTGACATCAGTGACATGATTGGGCCACACCCTTCCCAAGGAAAGACACTTCTTAGGTGGTTTGTCCCCGTGGTGGTGCTAGACTAAGCAAACTACTTTCACTGCTGTTTTGGATAAAGACAAAACTTGGGGGAAAGGCACTATCTAATGAGAGTGAGTTATTACTTAAAACGGCGTAGAAATCTAATACTTTAAACATAGTCATCTCTTCAGGTAAATCTTTAAGTGGAGTACACGTTAGAATAGGGTGTTGCTACTTTTAGTTAGAAGATTTTAGTTTTAATTTCACTTTTGAATTTGTTTCTCTTTTTGTCAGAAGTGATGTTACATCACAGACACCCTAGTTCATGGAGTCATCAGTAAGTGTCTGAGGAAGACCTGTGGCCTCCGTGGTGGCACACTGATAATTCATAGCACTCAGGGCTAGCCTGAATTCATACTGTATCATAAGCCGTGCACGGATTAGGGTTTCTTATTTTTTGGACACATTTTGGAGGTGTTAAGCTGTGTCTGCAGTCTCATGGTTTGTGATGCCTTCTGACCCTCCTTTTGTTCCCCACAGCCATTCCAGCTCTGCAGCCAATAGTGCATGACCTCTTTGTACTGAGAGGGACCAACAAAGCTGACGCTGGAAAAGAGCTTGAAACCCAAAAAGAGGTGGTGGTGTCGATGCTGCTGAGACTTGTCCAGCACCATCAGGTAATGGAGGGGGCAGTCCCAGCAGGGGCAGGAGGAAATGGCCTGTGGCCCACTGTCCGCTGATTTGTGGGTAATCCTTCATGCTGCCCGGGGCGTTCAGTTTGGGGAGCTGCCAGAGAGGGCTAGGTTTGCGGGGTTTGATTTAAAGCTATATGGCCACCTGGGGACGTTGACTGCCACCTGGCTGACAGTCACTAGGTCATTCAAGGACATTAATAAATTGGAGACCCTCTTCTCCAAAATCTGTTAATTGACATTGATCAGAATGATAGAATTCTAAAAGATGATTTGAAAAATCCCACATCTGAGGGGTGCCTCGGTGGCTCAGTCAGTGAAGCATCTGATTTCGGCTTAGATTGTGATCCTGGGGTCCTGGGATCAAGTCCCTTATCGGGTTTCCTGCTCAGTGGGGAGTTTGTTCCCCTCCCTCGGCCTCTCTCCCATCTTGTGCTCTGTCTCTCTCAAATAAATAAAATCTTAAAAAAAAAAAAATCCTCACATCTGAAATAATCTGAAGACTTTAGCTTGTACATCCATCCATGTGTTGAAGCGGGGCCAGGCTGTTCTCCTTTGTGCGGAGTGTGGTTTTGTTTTCCTTAAGGTGGAGCAGTTTCGGGCCGATCAGGGGGCCTCAGTGCAGAGATGTAGTGCGCAGTGATGCCGCTCGTAGCGTGCACGCTTGCCTGGCCCTCGCTGTTGCGTAATTCTTGGTAGCTGTTTGTCTTTGAATATTAAAGTCATAAGCTTTTCTTGTGGAAACACTTTCTTTATGCATTCTCATTTTGGTTAATCTGGGTAATGTTTAATTAAATGCTTATTGTTTAATTAAATCCCATAATTACAATGAAAAGTACAAAGCACCCTGGGTTGAAGGGAGGCCCGGGGAGTGCGCTCAGGGAGCTCTTCATCTTCTTCTTGAGAGGACAGAGAGGGTCAGCTAGGCTTTGTTGAGGAGAGTCAGAATGGAGTGCAGATCCCCCCTCTTGTGGGAGAATGCTGCCAAGCCCAGTGAGCCGAGGCATGGCTGTAGGGGCGCAGGCTTCTTACAGGGTGGGCTTGGATTGGCTTGGCTCTCTCTGTAGTACTCCTGGTAAACAGGCCAGGCCTCCGGGCATTTTCATCAACAAGCAGCTGATAAGTATTTTCAGTTTTGCCGGTTTTGGGGCATTGGTTGCAATAACCCAGGTTGGCTGCTCAGGACAAAAGCTGTCCCAGCCAGTGTGCCAATCAAACTTATTACCAAAACAGATTTAGCGGTCTCTGCTCAGAACTGATCACTCATAAATTCGTGCTCGATCCTGGGTAACTCTCCTGAGAGTAAGTGTGGCTCAGTAGGAGGTTAGCTTTGCAAAGAGCAGAGTTGAACTTAATGTAGACGAAAGTCAGGAGGCATCTGCGGGCTAGTCAGGGCTGTGTTTGCATTTTTCCAAAGGTTAGTATAAATTTGATTTTCTTTTTGTGCCTTTTGCTTGATTGTGAAATCTTGTAAACCCTGTAGAAGCATAGAAATATAATGATGGCTCGTGTTCCCAAGGAATGGGCAGTTGGAGTGCCCCTTGCATTTTCTTCTGGTTTCCCATGTGTCCCATGTCCCGTGGGCCAGGCTGGCATTGGGTACATCAGGCCCTCACCAGGGATCGTGTTTGCCTCGTGGAGTCCTCCTGCTGAGCTGGGGTCAGTGCAGCAGGCAGGCATGTGTGATCTGTGAGCACTCTGATCCCCCCCACCCCAACTCCCCCTGTAGGTGCTGGAGATGTTCATCCTGGTCTTGCAGCAGTGCCACAAGGAGAACGAAGACAAATGGAAGCGACTGTCCCGGCAGATCGCCGACGTCATCCTCCCGATATTAGCCAAGCAGCAGGTTTGCCCCGTCTGCTTCATTCTGTGGGGTCTCTGGGGCACCTTCCCAAGTGGCAAAGATTCCTGTAGGAGACAGTACTTGGGGTTGGCATTTCACTGAGTCGTAACAAACTCAGTTTGTGGTCCTCCTAAGTGCCACTCAACAGAGCAAGGATTTCATTCATTCTCAGTGACCTTCTTGGGTTGCTGTGTCTCGTGCTTCGCAAGAGCGAAGCCCATGCCCACCCAGAGCTGTGCAGCCGAAGATTGCTGGGGCCAAGGCGGAGCCAGCCTGTCTCAGTCCAGAGCCGTGTCCTTTCCTGTCTGGCTACCCTGCCTCCCTCATTCTGCTCAGTCAGGCGTTGGTACTTAATCTTGAGGTGTTTGTTGTCCCTGATCAGCCATGATCTATCATTTAAGCAGAACTTCTGTAATCGAGTGATGTGATCACTTGTTTCCATAACTGCAGTGGAGCGAGGTGATGGCCATGCCATGGAGTGTGGAGCCCACTTGACACAGCTTCTGAACCATATCTGCCACTGGGTGTCCGAGGATAGGGTGCTCTGTGCAGATGCAGCAGCACCTTCATAAATGCGGTGTTGGGGGTGTCCCAGGGAGGCAAGGGGTGCCACTGCTGCCCCGCCAGGAACCTCACCAGTGGTCAGCAGGCCTCTGGCCCTCAAGCGCTTTGGATGTGGCCAGGCGGTACTGTTGGTTCATCCCAATTTTCCCAGTGGAGGAAGCAATTACTCTGGGGAACAGGCATTGTCCATGACTCTTGGCAGCTGGTGCAAATGTGTAGACGGGATGCGGTAGTCATTACTGTCTTCGTAGCTTCAGCCCCATTCTGGGTCCTGATGGACTTGTCATCCAGCAGCCACGTTACAGGGAGGGAGTCTTGACTTCCCTGGGGTGGGGGTGGGGGGTGAGGAGGAGAGATCCTGACACTGACAGAGGGCAGTTTTGATAAGTTGGTGAATGTGGTGTTTTAACATGGTCTTGGGTTCCATGCCTGTGGACCTGTATTTTTAGAACACTATTCCAGAAACTTTATTCCAGTCTCTCATTTGTCTTGTACACAATCTAAGGAAGGTGGGGCTGGAAGGCATGGTGACTGTGCAGGTGACCCCTACCCCCGTGAAGCCGTGTGAACCACCACGCGGGGCCTACTGGCTGGCTTGCACGGGTGCACGCTGCACGCACAGGTGGTGGGGGCCCTTTTCAGTACGAGCAGTAAATATGGAATGAGCAGAGCTGGCGAAAAGCCTGGCCCTGGGGAGTCACGGTTTCCCTGGACGAAGGTGGAGGAGATCCACCACAGAAGTAACTCAGTGACGTGTGTGAGACCCCAGACAGCAGGCACTGTGTGGGTTGGGCCAAGGAGAGACAACAGGTGGCAGTGTCCGGGCAGGGCTGTGTTGCTCAGTTTGCGTAAGCTTGACCTGGGTAAGAGCTTTCTAGGCAGAGAAAACAGCAGTGCAGGCCCTGAGGTGTGGGAGCCTGCCCACTGTGATCAGAGAATGTTGAGAGGCCGTGCGCATGGAGCAGGGAGGATGGCCAGGGTCTGGGGGGCGTGGATGGCCTCTCGGGCCGGCGTGGAGGACTTAGAGGAGCCTGTCAGGGGTTTGGTACAAAGCAGTGGCATGGTGTGATTTGGGGGCTGAGGATCGCCGCAGGGTGGGACTGAGGGCTAAGCAGGGTCACCGGCCTGTGGCACGGAGGTCGTGGGCCTCAGGGTAGGGAGTGAAGGGGTGAGCAGTAGCCGCCTGCCACAGATGGTGCGGAGCAGAGCTGGGAAGTTTGGCCCGGCTTCACGGGGATGGGAGGAGGGGTGCTCGTGGATGATGGGCCCCCCATCTGCCGAGGTTGGGGTGTGAGGAGGAGAGATCCTGGTCTGGGTGTGTGTGGCCGGCAACCTGGGAGGCACTCTGGGGAGGCTGAGGTCGGCGTTTGGATGCACGAGTCTGTAGTTGTCAAGATGGAGCTGAGTAGAAGGTGAACACTGGGATGGGAAGAGGTCACCGTGGGACCCTGTGTAGCTGGGAAGGAGGGCAAGGTGAGCTCTGAGCTTAGAGGTGGAGCCCGTGGAGGAGGCAGGGAAGGAAGAGTAGGTCAGTGGCAGTGTCGAAGCTAAGAAAGGAAGGCATCTTGTGGAGGGGTCAGCTCTCAGCTGCTCACTGGCTGAGCACATGAGCTGGGAGCCAACCATGCATTTGGCAGACTGGTGGCCACTGGGGAGCGGTTTGGGTGGGTGGAGGGTGTGGAAGCCTGGCTCAGGAGTGATGGGAGAGAGGCCTAGGCAAGAAATAGGCTCTGAGAAGGAAAAGAAGCGATGTGGCAGCCAGAGGTGGAAAGAGGTCTGGCAGTGCCTGTATGTACACTGAGGCCAAAGGCAGAGGTTACTGCCTTCATAGGGCTGGCCTGGCCCTGGCTGTGGATCCGGTGTATGCCTGCTGAAGACCCAGAAGAGGCAGAGCTGGTGGGGCATGTGCAGGCCGGGGCGGATGCGGAAGTTCTCCGGTGGCTCTCCTGACCATGGAGGTGGGCCCCTGAGAACAGCGCATCTCTACAGACAGGTCAGACGGGCTCCCTGGCTAGGGACGTGCTCTGCCGGAAGAGCAGAGCCCAGCAGGAAGGCAGTGCTTCAAAACACAGGGAGACACTAAGCTCAGAATAGTTTGCATCCATTAAAAACGTTAGATTTCAAATCCTGTTGCCTTGGGAGTTCTCCATTCCATTTTTAAGGAAGAAAGAGATGTTCATAACAAGATGTTTCAAAATGACTTAAACAAAGACCTCTCTACGTGTGTGGATATACACACGTAGAGAACATGGAGAAAGAAATACAGTTGATCCTTGAACAGCACGGGTTCGAACTATGCAGACCCACTTACATGTGGATGCTTGTGCATAAGTACAGAGACAGTCCGTCATCTATTTCCTCTTCCTTATGATTTTCTTAATCACACTTTGTTCTCTTACTTACTGTATTGTAAGAATGCTGTATGTAATCCATATGCAAAATATGTGTCAATTAGCTGTTTCTGTTGCTGGTCATCAGTAGGCTAGTAGTAGTTCCGTTTGGGGAAGCCAGTGTTACACAGGAATGTTCAGCTCTGTGGGGGTGGGTGCCTCTAACCTCCATGTTGCTTAAAATTCAGCTTACACCTGTTTATTAACTTTCAGCTGAGTAGGAATGGGGTGCAGATAAAGCAAAGAAAGGAAAAGAGTGTGTGTCATTTCCCCTATCGGTAAATTCTGTGTGTGTATAGAGAGGCGTGAGAGACAGTCCGGGAGTGTGGTTGGTGCTCATATCAAGTGCTGGAATTCCAGCTGGTTTTTCCATACTGTTAAATGTTTCAATCTTTTACAGAAAATGTACATTGTTTATATAATAAAAATTTTAAATGAAAAGATTTCCCTTGTGAGAAAAATGTAGCTGCTATAGTGTTTTAAAAACTGTGTGCCTGGTTCCCTACTAAGGACACTTTTAAAGGCAGGGGTGATAAGGCTTGGGTGGTCAAGGTCATCTGGCCTAGAGGTGCCTAAACTTGATGTAGAAATGTTAACATTTTTTGGCTTTGTGATGTTTAATTGCAACAGATGCACATTGATTCTCATGAAGCCCTTGGAGTGTTGAATACTTTATTTGAGATTCTGGCTCCTTCCTCCCTCCGTCCCGTGGACATGCTATTACGGAGTATGTTTGTCACTCCAGATACAATGGTGAGTGTCTTGCCTCATGGTGGTCTTCGATGTGTGACTGTGCAGTGCAGTGTTCATCAGAGTTAGCTGGGAACTCGGGCCGGCAGGGTGGGGCCTGGGAATTTGCATTTTAAACAGGTTCCCAGATGTTATTGATGCTGCTTATCTGGGACCACATTTTGAAACTGATGATAATTTATTGGCTTTATTGGTAGAATGGTAAAATAGGGGTAATTTTCATCCATGAGACTGGCACTCAGGAAAAATGTGATTCTCTCATTTGTTTTTATTGTGACACTAGCTTTATGGTAAGTTGTGTTTTTTTTTAAATTCTCTTTTTATTTTAACTGTCACTTATTTTCTGTCTTTTAGGCATCTGTGAGCACTGTTCAGCTGTGGATCTCAGGAATCCTAGCCATTTTGAGGGTTCTGATTTCCCAGTCAACTGAAGATATTGTTCTCTCTCGTATTCAGGAGCTCTCCTTCTCCCCATATTTAATCTCCTGTCCAGTAATTAATAGGCTAAGAGATGGGGACAGTACTTCAACACCAGAAGAACACAGTGAAGGGAGGCAAATCAAGAGTTTGCCAGAGGAAACGTTTTCAAGGTATGCTGTCTATCCAAGCCTTTACCCATCCCATGGCCTTTAGGAAGTCACGTTTTGTGAACAGTAAGTCTGCAGTAGCTCCTGGTCTTGCTTCAGTGCTGTAAGTGGGGGTAAAGTAGTCTGCGTGGGTATGCTTTCTATTCCCGACCTGCCTCATCTGTGGCACTGGGTTCATGTCTCTTAGAGTTCAGTCACATCCCGTCCCATATCCTTGTTAAGGACCACACAGTGGCTCACCATGGCAGTGCAGGCTCAGGTCAGCCTGACCTAGGTGCCAGCAGTAAGGATGCTTGTTGTGTCACCTGCAAAGAATTTAAAAATCGCTGAAAACCAACTAAAAGTCTCATTTTTATTCTCATGTGTGCTGGCCATTATAAATAATCAGTAATAAAATCTTTCCTCCTGCCAGGGTGACTGTTTCCACTGTGTTCCCCTTGGTGTACTTGTGGTAGCAAATCGTGTCTACCCTCACAAATTATTTGAAAGCTCCTTGAGGGCAGATCAGAAGTCACACCTAGTAAATGCTTATTGCCTAGACAAGTGTGTGTCCACCTTCCCCGGATCCAGGGCACTCAGTAAGGCAGAGCCGGTGGGATGTCCCATGAGTGTGGTTTATGCGGCCATGCTCCTTTCAGGCGGGCCCACATAACATCCATTCAGCCTCCCGTTTATTGGTCATTGGTGGGGGTGCCTGTGCATTTGTGGAGAGAAATCCAGTAAACCTGCCCGACACCCTTTTGTTTGCAGATTCAGCCAGGTAGCCTGTGGCTCCCTCTGCCACAGTTAAGCAAGGGGCTAAAATGGATCATGCACTAAATTTCTATGTGGATTGTTGTCTTGGACTTCTGTGATGCTTCATGGTTTGCAGGGCTTTAAACTAACAGCCCTGCAGGTGATATGTTTACTGCCATCTCATAAGTGAGGCAGGTGATACAGAGAGGGAAAGGGACTTAATACAAAGAGATGGTATTAAATATTGCACTTTGTTTACTTATGTTTTTGCTCCAGCTCTGTCTACTATATGTACGTATTTTTACAGTAGACCTCATGTAAGTGCCCTAAAACAGTCACCTAATTGATGTCATACTTTTCCCTTTCTTTGAAGGTTTCTACTACAACTAGTTGGCATTCTTTTGGAGGATATTGTTACAAAGCAGCTCAAAGTGGAAATGAGTGAACAGCAACATACTTTCTATTGTCAAGAGCTAGGCACGCTGCTAATGTGTCTGATTCACATCTTTAAGTCTGGTAGGTGCTTCAAACTGGTCTTCACAGAGCATCTGTTTGTTCCGCATTCTGTACTGTATGTTCTCAGAGGTACGGACTTTGCTGCCCAGTGTAAGCTCTGTGGTGCGTAATGTGCATTTGAGAAGGTTTTGTTGGGGCACCTGGGTGGCTCAGTCGGTTAAGCATCTGCTTTCGGCTTGGGTCATGATCCCAGGGTCCTGGGATGGAGCCCCATGTCAGCCTCCCTGCTCAGTGGGGAGCATGCTCCCCCCACCCATGCTCATGCTGTCTCTGTCTCTCTCTCTCTCTCTCTCTTAAATAAATAAATAAAATCTTAAAAAGTCATACAATTTTTTAAAAATTGATAATATTTTATTGGTGAGAAAAAGTAAATCTGAGGGCTTCTTCCTCTCTTCAACATTTGGGAGCCCAAGATATTTTTGTACTTTCACATGTGATTGTGAATTAAAAAGGACAGTGAACCCAAGAGAGGAGTCACAAGAAGGCAGCCTTGCAGCATGCATAGGAAGCACAAAGTCCATATTAGGACGGTCAGTGCTTTCTAAAGAGGAATGAGTGTTCTTGAGAAGAATGCCTTGGCTTAGATTAAATGGGTGAGAAGCTGGAAGACTTTAGTTACGGGCTATAGCTCGCTCTTCTTCCAGCAGGAAAAGTGAGAGGCAGTTCTGATCTCCAGGAAAAACAAACAGCAAGGAAGTCATGGTCCAAATACAAAGCAAACCAAAGCATGGTGTGATTTTCAACAATCAATCTGATTGAAAGCCTTGACTTTAAGAAGCTGCTTTAAGGGACGCCTGGGTGGCTCAGTTGGTTGGACAACTGCCTTCGGCTCAGGTCATGATCCCGGAGACCCGGGATCGAGTCCCGCATCAGGCTCCCAGCTCCACGGGGAGTCTGCTTCTCCCTCTGACCTTCTCCTCGCTCATGCTCTCTCACTGCCTCTCTCTCAAATAAATAAATAAAATCTTAAAAAAAAAAAAAAAAAAAGCGCTTTAAGTGGCTCAGGGGTCGTGACCAAGGACATATAGGAAATATTGTTCATGTTTCTTGACTTTGTGGGAAACTATATTCACATAATTATAAATGCTGTTTGATTTTTCAATTGCGTTTAAGTCAATGTGTGAATAAAACATTGAAGACTTATTTAATTTTGGTTTCAGAATAGAATGAAAATGTTTTTATTTCCAAGAAAAATAAAAGGGAAAATAACCAACTTAATTTGGGAGTGGAAGATAGAGAAGAAGGTGGAGGGACAGAAGGGTCACTAATCTCATCTTGCATTGTAGGGATTATACAGTCCTATCTAAAGTTGACACAACAGGAAATAGAGGCTACAGAGGTAACTAAATAGGACAAAAATGGAACTTAAATGGATAGGTGGCATGAGTGAGGTGCATCTCATCTCTAATATGGTAGAGTCTGGAACCGTCACTTAGCAGGACCCTGTCCTATGCTAGAACAAGAAAAGGAACGACTGCTTAGAGTTCCTGGAAGTGCAGAGGTCACTGTTCTCGTTGGGTATGACGACCTCAGGCGCTTTCATTCTGTTACCCTGTTGAGTATTTCCATGTTTCAGCTCTGATCTGTGTTGGCTCTGTTCTCTGGTGGGCTCCTTCGCCATGGCAGGAAGGATAACCCCAGGGCACCTTTGGTCTGAGGCCCGGCGTGAGTCCTGTGAGTTCTGGGCGCTGTGGCCTACGTGGGCCCGGTGAGATATCAGGCAGCACCTGCTGAGAGGGAGCTAGGGCCACTTCCTCATGAGGGCAAGAGGAGCAGATAGAATAATAGGTAGGCTGCTACAGCTGATAAAAGTATGTCAGGTTGAACTTTGGAGGTGACTTTCAGAACTAGAAGCAGGACAGCAGTTGCCTGAAAAGGGATGGGACAGGGCATTTGTAAAATCAGAAGCCCCTCTCTATTATTGGACTTTTAAGTCATGTCCTTATTACTTGAGTACAAATGAAAACACGCACACGCACCAAGTAGGTCCTGTGGGGAGGAGACTGTGCTCATCTCCAGCCTCTTTTCGCTTGGCAAAGAAGCACCAGGTGAGCCTGCCGCAGGCTGTGCACCAGGGCCATGGTGCTCAGGAGGGCTGGTGTGCCTCTTGCCTTCGTGGGGCTTGCAGGCCAGTGGGGAGGATGGCACACAGGCAGGGACTCTTGAGTTTGGAAGTTTCCTGTGAAGGAAGCAAGTAGTGCAGCGATAGGCAGAATGGGGGTGGGGAGGGAGGACAGGGTCCCTGGGAGGCGATGTTAAGCTAAGGCCCAAAGGCGAGACGCCATGCTCCACCAGATGGCTGCTTAGAACACACGGGCAAGGGTCAGAGGGCAACCGGGGAGGCGGGCAGGGGTGGGGGGCACAGAGAAGGAGGCGTCTTCGTGGCTGCTCATTTAATTGCTATTGCCCTTGGACAGGGGCATGGCCAGAATTTAATTATCAATTGGACTGAAGAGCTTCAAGCCCTCTTCATTACTAATATTGGAAGAATATTTGTTTTGAAGAACTTTTGATTTATGCTTCACTGACACACTGTAATAAGTTTGAAGTTGAGGAAAGACTTAAGCTACATGAATAATAGGTCATTTGTAGTATGTCAGTCATTCTGATACTTGGCCGCTGACTGGTCTGGATCTGATAGCAGAAGGACACCGTTCATCTCTAAGGGCTACTTGCTTTCCTCTTTGGACAGGGGTGACCTCCTGCGCATCCCGTGGAGTTCCGTGCCATTCCAGGCGCACGCGGACTCACCCCCTTGCCGCCTCCTGTTCCTCAGCTCAGATATCAGGGGAAGAGTGTGTTGTCCGTGGCAGCACCGTCCACGAGGGCTGCCTGCCTCGTGAGAACGTTCTGTGTCTGCCGTAGTTCAGTTGCCTCCAGCCACGTGTGGTTTTGGGCACTTGGAATGTGGCTAGGGTGGATTAAGGAGCTACTTTTTAATTTTACTTATTTTAATTGACTTAAATTTGAATGGCCCCGTGTGACCAGTGGTCACTGTATCAGACAGGACAGAGTATGGGGGCAGAGCTCGGGCCTTGGTACTGGCCACATGGCCACATGGGCTTGCTCAGTGTCTGTTCCTGCTGTCGTGTGGTTCAGTGTTTGCAGAGAAGGTGTCTGCGTTTCTGAGCGTCTGTCTCCATGTCGTTTATTTTGACCACATTTCCTCTAACGATACTAAGGGGCAGAATTACTGTGTTTGATTTTGAGGTAAGAGTTTAAGTAAATCATCTTGTAGTTCTATGTTGAAGAGGTGCATAGAACATACAAAGTTGGTGATTTTTATTTATTCTTTGCCTAAAAAAAAGGCAGTGAATTCCAGCCTTCCACTGAAAATTGTGATCTTCGAGAACAGTTCTTCCTGCAGCAGTAAGATTGGCCTTGGTTCAGGCTGACACTTGGGCAAAGACAAGGATGGCCACCCTGCCGGGATTCATAGTGTTCGCGATGGTACCCCCCCTCAGTCCTTAGAACAGCTCTGCGAAATAGCCCTCCTTTCCACTGAAGAGAGGGTTCAGACTCCAGAAGGTCCCTTGATAAAACCGAGATTGCAAACCAGCCATTGTTTCTCGCCCTTTGTTCATTCTCTTACTCCACGCCGCTGTTTGGTTGCTCATGGTGCAGGTGGGGGCTCGCTTGTCCAGAGCACTTCCTGAGTGACGTGGGGGCCGCCACCTGCAGCCCTGCTTCCCGCACTCCTGGTCTCCGGGAGCCTTCCTGGCTCAGGTGCTCATCTGTGCTTTGTCACTGTCACTTGGCCCCAGGCCCTGTCCCTTCTCCCAGGTCCCGACTCTCCCGGCTTCCCTTGCCTCCCAGTCACGTCAGACATCATCTGGGCTGTGGGCCCTGCCTTCTTCCTATCTCAGCCCGTCGTCACTGCTCAGAAGACCGGGAGGGGAGACCTTGCCCCGCGCCTCTTCCCGTCCAGGACCAGTACCCACACTCCCCACCTGTTAATTCAGGTCATGGAGCGATTATAACAAGGGGACAGCAGCATTTCGGTGGCTTACCACAGCAGAGGGCTGCTCTTGATCTGTGCCCATGCAGGAGGCTGTTCCTGGTCCCTGCTGGCTCTTCTCCATGTGAAGATTCGAGCCCAGGCCTCTCTCCTTCCTGAGGCTCAGCTGCCCGGAGCAAAGCATCCTGGCCTCGCTGGTTGAGGAGGGGAGGGAAAGGAGAAGAGGCTTCATTGCCTTGAGCACTTGAGGTGAAAGTGACCCACATCCCTTTTGCTTGTGTTTCTGTGGTGCAGCTCTCGGCAGCCCCCACCCAGGGGCTCGTTCACTCCAGTGGGTGACTGCTTCCCTGAGACAGCCCTGTGGGTGGGGGGACAGGCCTTCGGGGCAGAGCCATAGGGATGACAGCCAGGAGTTTCCAGGGGACGGACAGCAGAGGCAGGCGTCATAGCAGGATCAGCTGTGCCATCAGCCATCTGCCAAGGGCACCAGGTGGGCCAGGGGGCTTTCTAGAGCCTTCGCTGCTCCGTGGGCATCCCCACCATCCCCGTGCTCTGCCGGGGGGTGGAGCATCTCCACAGGTGTTGCCCACACCCCTCCCTCACCTGGGGGTTGGCTCATCTCGAGACCAAGAGGCGCAGCCCTGTGGTCCTTCCTCTCATTCCCCTGGTGTCTGCTCTTGCCCTGATCACCTCCTGCCAGTTTGTGTCTTGAGTCTTCCCTGAGCGTGCTCACCAGTCCCCACTGCGCTGGGGAGCAACAGCACGCACGTTGGGCTTTCTACCTGGCCTGCTGCCGTGCAGATCAGCCCATCTTTAATGGGGAACAACCCATCCTGTCTTACTGTCCTTTTTCTGCGGCTTCCTTTGTTCTCTTGCCCGCTTTTACTATGCGGCTTTTCAAAGTCAGTGTCTCTGGAATTTATTCCTGTTGTTTCTCAAGCTGGGGTTTCCCTCTGGTTTCTCCCCCCATAGCTCCCTTTTTTTTTTTTTTAAAGATTTTATTTATTTATTTGAGAGAGAATGAGTGAGAGAGCGCATGAGAGGGGAGAAGGTCAGAGGGAGAAGCAGACTCTCCAAGGAGCTGGGAGCCCGATGCGGGACTCTATCCTGGAAGTCCGGGATCATGACCTGAGCCGAAGGCAGTCACTCAACCAATTGAGCTACCCAGGCACCCCTCTTCATAGCCCTTTGACCACGAGTGGCATGCAAGGCCCCGTGTGCTCTGTCCTGCGTCCTCACTTTGAGGGCACCAGGCCTGAGCATGGGGGACTGAGCCTCTCACCACTTGGCTTGATTGTCTTTTCTTCCCAGCCTCCTAGTTACATGCGTCCCTGCCTTCTGTCTGCCCATCCCCAGCTTTCCCTGTGTAGAACTGAGCACAGAATGCTGTGTTGCTGAAGGGGCACAGCAGGGTGAGGTGATGTGTGAGCTTGTTATGGAATGATCTCCACAGTAAGCTCAGGTACCGTCCATCCCTCATGTAGGTAGACATCTTCTTTTTCCTTAGATGAGAACTTTGAAGATCCTCTCTTTCAGCAACGTTCAAGAACATCATAGAGCAGAGTTAACTATGGTCATCATGTTGTACCTGACAGCTCAGAACTTACACCTGAAAATTTGTGCTCTTGACCTTCTCTCCGTTCCCCCACCCCTCGCCCTGGGCTCTGGCAGCCACCAGTCTGTTCTCTGCATCAGAGTTGGGTGTTTTGAGATTCCCCGTGTACGTGAGATCACTCAGTATTTGCCCTTTTTTGTCTGACTTATTTCCTGTAACATAATGCCCTCAGGGTCTGTCCATGTTGTCAGAAATGTCAGGATTTCCTTCCTTTTTATGGCTAAATAATATTCCATTGTGTATGTACACCCATCTTTATCCGTTCACGTACTGTTGGACACTTACGTTGTCTCCGTGTCTTGCTGTTATACACGGGGATGCAATTTTGTTTCCGTCAGGTAAATGCTCAGTAGCGGGATTACTGGATCATGTGGCGGTTCTGTTTTTTAACTTTCTGCGGAAGCTCCACACTGTTTTCCACCACGGCTGCCCCAGTTTGTGTGCCGACCAGTAGCGCACAAGGGTTCCCCTTCCTTCATGTCCTTGCCAGCACTTGCCTTTATGATCCTAGCTTTTCTAGCAGATGGGGGGTGGTATCTCGCTACGGTTTGGATTCCCACTTCCCTGATGAGATGCCCATCATCTTTCTGTGTGCCTTTGGGCCATCTGTGTGTCTTCTTTGGAAAAACGTCTGTGTAGGTCTTTTGCTCACTTATAATTGGATTCTTTAGGGGTTTTTGTTTTTTTTTGTTTTTGTTTTTGTTTTTTGTTTTTTTTTTTGCTATTGAGTTATATGAGTTCTTTAGATATTTTGGATACTAGCCCCTTGTCAGATGTATAATTTATGGGTATTCGGTTCCGTGGGTTGTCTTTTCATTTCATTGGTCATTCCCTCTGCTGTGCAGAAGCTTTTAGTTGGAGGCAGTCCCCCCTGTTCATCTTTCCTTCTTTTGCTGGTGGTTTAGGTGACACACCCGGACAAATTGTTGCCAGTACCCAGGTCAGAAGTCTTGCTCTCTGCTTTCTTCCAGGCGCTCTGTGCTTTCAGGTTCCACATTTAAGTCTCACTGATGGTGAGGTAGTTGCTGTTAGTGAAGGAAGGGGTCCAATTTTATTCTTTTGTCAGTGAATATCCAGTTTTCCTAACACCTTTTATTGAAGAGAAGTTTTTTCTTCATCATCAAGTATTCTCTGTCCTGATTTCCATGCTGATCTCTGTTCTCTCTCTCCTGTCTCTGCCTCTGTCCCTCTCCCTGTCTCTGTCCCCCTCCTCTCGCTCAATAGCATTGTCCCCTTGGTGGCCTGGCCCAGTTGTTGCTGTAGAGACAACTCGTCACTGGCTGCAGAGCCTAGGTCACCGCACTGACCTGACTGCCTTGGGCTCTCATGTCCATTCTCCTTCTAGCCTGTGACTTGGTGTCTTGCCCGCCCCTCACACTCATGATAAAAATTGAACTCGTCACCTGGCATGGCCTCCCAACTCTGGCTTCTTCTGGCCAGTGTGCTCCACACTATCATGGATATTCAAACCCCAGCGTCGCTGTGGGGACACCTGGGTGGCTCAGTCAGTTGGGTGGCTGCCTTTGGCTCAGGTCATGATCCCAGGGTTCTGGGACGGAGCCCTGCATCGGGCTCCCTGCTCAGCGTGGAGTCTGCTTCTCCCTCTCCCTCTGGCTGCTACTCTGCCTACTTGTGATCTCTCTCTAATAAATAAATAAAAGTTTTAAAAACAAAACAGTGTCGCTGTGGACTCCCTGCCCCAGAGAACCACCTGACTTCTCGCTGCTCTCGTGGCCCCTCCAGAGGCCATGCGACCATTCCTCACAGCCCCCCAGCAGCAGCCCTGCTGGCTGGTCCTTGCTTTGCCCAGTGCCCTACTGAGCCCTTCACTCCGGTTTTACTCTTGGATCCTATTGCAGCCCTGTGCGCAGCTACTGTTCTTAATTCCATTTTGCAGGTGAGAAAGCTGAGACCCCAGATAATGTACTGCTAGGGCCAAGTAAATGGTAGAGCCACAGCTCTGACCATGGTTTTCCGTCCTGTTGAGTAATACCCCACAACAGCACTCTGTCATTCCCTCTGCTCTGTGGCCTGGCTCCCCATTCCTCCACGGCAGCACCTGCCTCTTCCCTTGGGTCCATTGGCCCTACAAGGAGCCCACACAGTAATTGCGGGCACAGAGAAGGACCGGGCCCAGGCTGGGTGGGCCAGAGGTGGGTGATGCTATCCACACAGCACCCAGAGAAGACCCTGGAAATGGGGCCAGAGACCAGGAGAGCAGTGGTCATCTTCCCATTGGAACTACTGTTCTGAATATGTGTGTTCTGCTCCCTGGTTATGCCAGGAGGCTAGCCTGGTGTTGTGGGCCGTGACTGTCCTGCTTTTGTTAGCTCTCTTTCTCCACCTCAGGTCAGAAGCATAACCAGTCACAAAGTAGTAGGGAATAGGTCTGTCGTCTGTCTTTGCCTCTGTTAGGACCCCTTTGCATTTGGGATGTGTTGAAACCTAAGTCAGAAATAAGATTCTGACTTCCCAGCTGTGGTGCCAGGAGGGTGAAGATGCAGAGGGCAGGGAGCCCTCGGCCTGCTCTCATCCATGCCCTGTCTTCCTTAATGTGCTGTACAGTGTGTGTCGGTCTCGGGGTCCTCGCAGTGAGGGCCGGCCATCGTGATGCTGCGGCCGGTGATGGGAGAGGCGTGTTGAGCTGACTTTATATTGATCCAAAGGAAGGGATAGAAGGAAATGGTGAATTCCTAGAAGGATTTGTCCAGGCCCCTAGGAGGATGACACAGACAGGCTGTGGGCAGAATGCTGTTGGGTGTGCCCCTGACGTGCCCAAGATGAGTGTGACTGGCTGACTGTAGGCTTGCCCTGCCCCGGGCCACCCCGCACTGGGCACACAGAGCACATGGCCCTCTGCTCTCAGACAGTGGCCCGCGGACCGTGAGCTGGGGACCTGGCGGGCCGCACCGCCTGCCTTCTTCCTCTGGCACATGCTGTGCCCCACAAGGCCTCCCGTACTTATTTGGAAGCCAAGGAAATGTTTGTTATGGCAGGAGGAGGGTGTGGAGAGGCTCCTGCCAAAGAGAACCGGCCCTACGGAGGCCTTGCTGTCCCGGGGGCCAAGTGTGGGCCGCCTACTCTCCATGGAGCTGGGTCCCCTGTCACATGCAGGCACTGCTCTTGGCGTAGAGCTCCTGGACAGTTTGCTAACAGCAGTAGGGAGAGTACCCGGGAGAGTAAGAATGTTAGTGCCCTCGGCTGCTCCATTAGATAAGCAGCCTATCTGGCTTTTGCTTCGAAAGCCTGATTTTCTAAGCGCCAAATGCTTTGAATGTGTGAGTATAGGAAAGAGCCAAGGGTGTATCTTTTTCTGGAAGATCTTCCTGTGGCCACAACGAGCAGCAAAGATGTTTCCCTCTTAGTTTTCCTTCTGGTTTGTTTGTAGGAATGTTCCGGAGAATCACAGCCGCTGCCTCCAGACTTTTCACAGTAGACAGCGCCGACGGCAGTTTCTACAGCCTGGAGAGGCTGAACGCGCGGGTGCGCGCCATGGTGCCCACGCACCCAGCCCTGGTGCTGCTCTGGTGCCAGATCCTGCTGCTGGTCAGCCACACCGACTACCGCTGGTGGGCAGAGGTGCAGCAGACCCCCAGGTATGTCCGGCCTATGGCCTGAAGGCCAGCCCGCCCTCACGCTGGGGCAGCCCACCCAAGCTCTAGCCCCGATTCCTTGAGGCTTCGTGCGGACTGTGCCGCGGCTCCGCCTTCCTCCCGTGGGTGCTGCGCAGCAGCGGAGATGTGGTCGGGCTGAAGGCATTCGGTATGGCTGTGGCTTTCCAAGTACGGTGTCTGTGACAATCTCTTTGACACGGCTTCTCTTGAGGGTCGTTCTTGTCATGCCATGTCCCTCCTGTTAGGCTCTCGTCCTTAAATTGCTTCCAGAGCCAGACATGTTGCAACATCTTAACTTCATTATAAGTTAAATGTGGTTCTGGTTATTCTTAGATAATGAAGTAATTACTGAGCAACATTTCAAAACTGCTTGGAAATACACTATTTTTCATCATTCACAAAGACTCGTGCAGTATCTGGGGGTGACCCCCTTTTTGCAAAAAGTTTTCAGGGTTCAGCCTTTATTTCTGGGCACTGTCCTGCTCAGACCTTAACACACATGTGGGAGTAGAAACTTTGATGCCCATCCGCTGAGCTGAGTCCTCAGTGCCAAGTTTCTGGAAGGCTCAAGAGCCCACGGTGAGGAGAGAAGGCAAGGGCAGCAGGGCGGGGGTCAGCTCCTTTCTGCTCATTGTGGAAAGGCTGAGCTGTGTGAGGCCTGGGGGCCTAGTTGGGCCACTCCATTGCTTTCAGCTGGAAAACCCAGTGTTAGTAGGCATCTTTCAATGTCTGTGCTGTGTGCTGTAGTATGTGCAAAGAAAAATAATATGTGTTTTCTCCTCTCCGCGTGCTTACAGTTTAGTTGGGGGAGATAGACCAGTGAGAACATTGGAAATGCTTCGAGAACATGACGTCCCGTGAGAGTCAGGAACAGAAACGAGTGTCTGCTTTAGTGCTTCTTCACTGTACATATAAATCCCCCAGCAAGCTTATTAAAATTGGGTTCTGGTTCAGCAGATCACTAGTTGGACCTGGGACTCTGCCTTTCTGCTAGGGTCCCGGGTACTGCCAATGCTCTGGTCCGTGGAACCCAGGAATCCAGGCCAGGCCCTGAGTCCTTAGGGACTGTGCCTCAGAGCCACCGGGGGCTTGTTCCAGGGACCAGGACTGCGACCCAGCTCACTGCTGGACCTGGCAGCTGGGTACCTTAGGAATTAGGATCCTGGGCTTTCGTGTTCACACAGTCTCCCCAGGAAACTCCCCTGGGCACCCGAGGTTGAGTTGTGTGGGGAGGACTTGGTGGGCTGGGGCTTGAGTTAGCCGCTGACGCTAGCAAGTGTGTGCAGGTGGACAGAAGGTGAGAAATCGTCTGTCACCTCCGTGGGTGTGTGAGTCACTGAGTTTCCTTCCCCCTCCCACCTCCCCTCTACTTCTCCTACCTTCTCTTCCTCCTCTCCTTGTCCTCCTTTTGTTGGCTGATGGGTGGTGAGGGCAGAGGGACCTAGAGTGGGGTCAAGAGGAAGTGGGAGGGTGGACCCCAGTCTGATTAGGAAGGGCCTTCCACAGATCTGGGGGGTAAAACATCCAGAAAGAACACTATTGGGATAATGGAGGGAATTTGAATGTGAGTTCTAGGAGACCTGTTGTTTTGTGATGAGTTCTTAAGGACCCCTGCTGAAGTACTTTGGGGTGAAGTGTCTTCACCCACGTGAATACTCTCAGGTGGTGCAGGCCAGAAAGTGTGCATATGTGTGAATGCACATGTGGCGTGTGCTTGTGTATGTGCAGAGTGCATGTGTGTGTGTAGAGTATGTACATATGCGTGAGTGCGTATGTGTGGGGTGTGCACGTGTGTAGAATGTGGGCATGTGTGGAGCATGTGTGTATGTGTATGTGGAGCATGTGTGTAGAGTTGTACGTGTGAGTGCACGTGTTGGGTGTGCATGTGTGCGTGAAGGCGGCTACATAGTGTTTGAATCTAGGTGAAGAGGGTATGACATCATTGAATTCATCTTTCAGCATTTCTGTTGGCTTCAAAGTTTTCCAAGTAAAAGTTGAGGAAGAGGGATCACAGAAGCGGGCACATTTTGGAGCACACAGCTCTGGATAGGCCCCAGGAGGAGGTTTGCTCTGGAGGAGAGGACACGTGGGAGATGGGGCGCGAGGCCTTCCCTGAAACGCGGTGCCCAGGAGCTTTCCCTGCGTGCCCTCAGAGTGGCTGCAGAGGCTTCTTGGGGTCCCCGTTTCCATTTCACTGCTTGCAAGTAAAGGTGGTCACGTTTTCGTGTGCTTATTGGCCGTTTGTGTATCTTCTATCGTAAAGCATGTGTTCAGATACTTGCCGGTTGTTTGAAATTAGGCTGTTTGCTATCTTGTTGTTGAGTTGTAAGTTCTCTATATATTCTGGATCTAAGTAAACATTTTCTCTCGATTTGTGGTTTGCCATTTTATTTTTTTAATGGTTTCTTTTCAAGAGCAGAGTTTTTAAGTTTTTATTAAAACAAGTGCATCAGTTTTTCTTTTTCATTCTTTTTCTGTTCAATCCAAGAAATGTTTGCCTACCCCAGGGTCACGATTTTCCTCTATGGTTTCTTCCGGAAATTGTGTAGCTTTGCCGTTTACCATTCTGAATTAATTTTTGTGGGTGACAAAGCATGAGGATGAAGAAGAGTCCTCTCCCCACCCCACCCCCCGAAGGGTGGTTCTTTCACTGTTTTTTGTGAAAAGACCGCACTTTCTCTTGTGAGTTCCCTGGGCACTTTCTCAGTGCACGGTGCAGTTTAGATGCACGGACCTGCCTATGGGCTCCACTCACGCCCCTCAACCGGCGCCTCTCCCGCCGACACGGTGTCATCGCCTCGGCTACCCTGCCAGGTCCTCTGCTCTCTTGACTTCCAAAATGGTTTTGGCTCCTGTATGTTCTTTGCATTTTCATGACACGTTTTAGAGTCGGCTTGGCAGTGTCCACAAGAGCCTGCTGGCCTCTTGCCAAAGTTCGTGGCTGGTCTGGGATGGAGGGAGCACTGGCGTCCAGCGTCCAGACGCTCAGTCTTCCAGCATGGTCTCTCTTCGGGTATTTCAGTCTCAAATTTGCCACAACAGCATCTTGTAGTGTGTCGTGTGCAAGCATTTCTCATATTTAATGCATTTCATGTTTTGGAATGCTGTTTAAATGGTACCGTGGTGTGCTGCTGGCTTGTAGAAGTGCGGCTGGTATTGTTCTGAACCTCCAGTCCTGAGAGCTGGCCTGGCTCACGCAGCGGCCCCAGGATGCTTTCTGTGGGCTCTGGACGGTGTTCTGTGACCACATGAGTGTCATCCCTAGGTCAGACTTCCCTTCTTCCTTCCCCACCCGTGTTCCTCTTTTTTGTCTTTTTTGTCTCAGGACACTGACCAGGCCCTCCCTACAGGGCTGGACTCCATTTTTCTGTATCTGGAGACTCAGTAGATAGATGCAGTCCCACACAACGGTGACCTCCCCAGCTCGGAGGCAGGCTCTCAGGCGAGTGGAGAGGCCATGCTCTGGCCACTTCTTGTTTGGAGGGCTCTGTCTTCACTGATTTGTTTCCAGTCTGCCTGGCCTTCTGGTGGCCTGTTATGGTCTTGCATGTGCCATGGCACTGGGGGTGTGGTGTGGCCCCCTGGATTTGGGGCGTTCGTTCCCCATCAGTGTCTGGTTGCATCTGTCCCAAGGTCTCCAGGGCTGCCCACTACAAGCTGGGACTCAGTTTGGATTGACATGGGTTGACATTCAAATTGAATTGCAGACTCTGCCCCCTCCCCCGCAGAGGCTCCCCTGTAGCCATACCATCGTGAAATGGGGGCTGGCCGGAGGGCTGAGAAGAGGAGGCATTTTTGTTGGTGGGGTTTTCATTGACCTATAACTTAAATGCTACATGGAAACACTCTTTTGTACCAAATATTGTCAGGTGAACACCACCATAGTCACAATATAGGATCTTTCTATAACTTCAGAAGGTCCCCTTTGTCCTCTGTGGTCACCCTCAGCCCCCTGCCCCCCAGTCACTGGTCCATGCTCCATCCCTGTGTTCAGTCTGTTGCAGAATGCTGTATGGATCGAGTTCTGCAGTCTGTAGCTTTTTGAGTCTGGCTTTGTCACTTAGCGCAGGAGATATAAAGGTCATTTATGGCCTTGCACGGCTCAGTGGTGCATTCTTCGGACCAGTGAATGGTATTCTGTCGTACGGATAATAGTCGTGGGTGCATCCACTCACCAGGTGAGGAAAGGGAAATTGCAGTTAGAACATTTTTTTCAACATTTTTTACCAGTTCTCTTGTAAATTTTGAGGTGTTGTAGGAAAAGTTGAGACATTTCAGAATATTCTTGTCCTCACGTGACCTCTGTCCCTGCTAAGCTTTAGCAGAGACGCACAGGCTCTTTGTTGCTGAGGGAGGGGTATCATCCCCGGTTAGGCTCTGCAGTCAGGGGCTGTTCACAAGTGTGGCGCCATGTGCATCTGAGGGCTTGTGGCAGCATTGGGGATTCCCAAGGGTGTAATCCCATCGACTGAGAAGTGAAGTAGCCTTCACAAGTGGGGAGCGAGTTTTGCAGAAGTGTTTTCCGACAGTGGCATGGCGGCACGTCCCCTGTGGGCCAGTAAGGGTGGCAGCATCTCGCCATTCATCCTGTGGTCAAGTCCGGCCGCATGAGGGCTCTGTCCCGGCAGAGCGCGGCAATCACACAGATCCGCACTGGGAATCGCGGACGGTCAGGGGGAGCCCGGTGCCTAAGCACCGGTGGAAAGTGCGGCTTCATGGCAGATTCTGCCTTAAGTCAAGCATTGTACTGTTTGCCTGTGAGATTTCCATGTTCTTGGGACACCCACACATGCTTTGCCACAGTTCAGAAGTCGGTCGCTAAGAGTGTGTGGCAGGGCTGAAACCCCGTCTGCTCCAGCGTGAGAACTGAGCTTCTAGTCGTCTTCTGCTTTGAAGATAAGTTTGTTTTCATCCCGGAAACATGGTCAGTGTGTCTGTTGCTCCTTACAGGAGACGCAGTCTGTCCAGTACGAAGTCACTCAGCCCCCAGATGCCTGGAGAGGAGGAAGACCCCGGTGTGGCCTGCAAGCTTGGGATGTGCAATAGAGAGATAGTGCGAAGGGGAGCTCTCATTCTCTTCTGCGATTATGTCGTAAGTCAGGACATGGGTCCTGGCGGGCGGGGTGGCCAGAAAACGCCAGCGCGGGGGACGCTCCTGCAGACCGACCTCCTGCCGCTGTCGCCTCGGGCCACAGCAGGCGTCCCGTCCTTCTCCGGCCGGTCACGGATGTGGAGGTTTGTCTGTGGAAGGTTTCACTCCACTGTCACTGCCTCAGCAAGCATGACTTGGAGTGGGGTTCCGCTTTAAACGTCCCATCTGTGCAGAGGAGGTTGGTGCCCATTGTTGCATTTTAAAATGAATTCTTGTTGGAATCATCCATTTTTAAAAAATAACTTTTGTAAAAAAAAAAAATAATAATAACTCTTGTAGAGTTTTTGACCATAAAACTAGCAGCACATTTTAACATAGAAAATTGACAAAAACCAATAAACAAGAAAATACAGCCTCCATGTAACTACACTACTCAAAAAACCTCTTGTGGCATTTTGGCTGGGATTTGGTGCTTTTTCTCCACTGGTTACAGCATGTGTGTTTCTTTGGCACAAACACGGTGCCATGTTCATACTGTTTTCACACAGCAAAGCGTGTGACGTTCTCAACTGGAAAAGGAAGGGCACTTCTTCTAGCAAGTGGTGGTTGTCATACAGATTTTTTGTTATTTTTTTATTGATACTTATTTTTTGATTAGCATTCTTTATGTTGAATTAGTTTTTCTACTTGTTTTACTTCTGAGAAATAATTTAGTATAATTGTATAATGTCTTTCACAGAAATGTAAGGAAAATACTAGTTTTATAAACTAATTCTATCACCTTATACCACATGGAAAATATTAATCATTAACCAGATGTCAAAGAATTTGTCTCATTTTATAATTTCTGCCTAGGAGGATTATGAATTAAGATGAAAAGGCAACAGGGGCGCCTGGGTGGCTCAGTGGGTTAAAGCCTCTGCCTTCGGCTCCGGTCATGATCCCAGGGTCCTGGGATCGAGCCCCACATCGGGCTCTCTGCTCAGTGGGGGGCCTGCTTCCCCCCTCTCTCTCTGCCTGCCTCTCTGCCTACTTGTGGTCTCTATCTGTCAAATAGGTGGATAAAATCTTTAAAAAGATGAAAAGGCAACATACATACTCAAAGATGGGTATTTATTTCCTTATAAATCTTAAATTTCTCCCCTTATTGTCCATTTGATTTGTGGAATCTATTCATATTTTGGATTCAGGAATTCTGTCAAAACTGTGGCAGGTACAGGAAACCCATTTTCCCCACTGGCCTGTCACAGAGCTGGAGAAGGAGAACTGGGGAGCACTCTCTGTTGGCCAGACCAAAGCCTGGTCAGACCAGGCTGTGTCACCTGCTCTCGCATCACGGCGTGGGTCATCACCCGGGGGCAGGGCAGCACTGCCCCTACTGGTCCTCTGCCATGGGGTCACCGGACCTTGGCAGGTGCCCATGGCGGGCAGGGTCCGACCACCAACCGCTTCAGCCCCAGTGTAGGGTAGAAGGTGCCAGAGGCTGTGAGGTTAGTTCTGACCCTGATGATCATTGGTGGTCAGACACTAGATAGCTTCAGTGAGGATTATACTTTGGAATTTGTTTTCCCCTTCCCGTCTCTTCTGGCCTTTTCTGGGGCATCCATGTTTGTTCCGTCCTTGTCTACTTGAGAACGAGTCTTGTCATTCCTTCTCTGCAGTGTCAGAACCTGCATGATTCAGAGCACTTAACGTGGCTCATCGTGAATCATATCCAGGACCTCATCAGTCTGTCCCACGAGCCTCCCGTGCAGGATTTCATTAGCGCTGTTCACCGGAACTCTGCCGCTAGTGGCCTCTTCATCCAGGCAATTCAGTCCCGCTGTGAAAATCTTTCCACCGTAAGTCTCCCTTGTACCGGCAGGGCCAGTCAGGGGTTTTTTCCCTACCATAAAAATGTACTATTGGAATTTTTAAACTGCTGACTCCCGTTGGCCCATCGTGTGCTCTCTCTGCTTTCCTGCGCCCCCCGCCAGCCGACCACCCTGAAGAAAACACTTCAGTGCTTGGAAGGGATCCACCTCAGCCAGTCAGGTGCCGTGCTGACGCTGTACGTGGACAAGCTGTTGTGCACTCCGTTCCGTGTGCTGGCTCGCATGGTTGACACTCTGGCTTGTCGCCGGGTGGAAATGCTTCTGGCCGCAAATTTACAGGTACCAGAAAAACACTGACGCTGATTTTTACTGAGAACTTAGCAGGGCTGGCAGAACCCTTGACTGGTTTTCTCCTCCCCGGGCATGTTCTTCACACACACCTGGGAGAAGCATGTCTGAGGTACACGAGTCGGTCATTCCTTGTGTGCCCGACAGGAGCACTTCTCGTACTTTCTGCCCGTGTGCCTGTGCTACAACAAACTGTACACAGTGGTCTTTCCCTCTGAAGTGAGCACGGGGTTATTCTGACTCCTTCCACGGCACACACTTGGCTGATGTGTTGTTGTCTCCTTCAGAGCAGTGCGGCCCAGCTGCCCGCAGAGGAGCTGAGCAGGATCCAGGAGTACCTTCAGAGCAGCGGGCTGGCGCAGAGGTAATGCTCCCTCCAGGCGTCCCTTCCTTCTCCATAGAAACACTTAGATTTGTAAGGGAATGAACTCAGGATGGGAGACCAATGTGCACTCTAGACGAGTTTGCTGCCGAAAGGCCCTAATAGAAAACCTTCCTAAATTCAACAAAATGGGCTCTCACTTTATGAAAAGGGAGCTGAACGGGCAGCACCACCTGTCACCTGTGGTGACAGGGACAGGCCTGCATCCTGTTGGCTGGCTGAGGCCTGTGCGTGTCCAGGTTGCCCATGTCTACCACCTGTGATACAGGAGAATGGGAGTGACTGGCTTGATCGTAGCCAAGTCAGTGCATGTAACTAGCTGCCGCATGAGAGCGGGCAAGTCTGAAAGACGTTACCTGGCTCCTGGCATGCAAAAATGACATCTGCGTCTCGTTAAAATGTGATCTCATTCTAGTGTTTGTCACTTCATTCTGCTGCCTAGTCTTTTAGAAGCCTTTATCAGAGATCGTAACCTCTATTATCTGTTTGCATGAGTAAATAAAATACATTTTACCTTTGAATTTCACCTTTTTCCCTCCACATGGGGGAAGATGTGTGCGCGCTCACAGGAGTGCACGCAGGAGAGCAAGAACAGAGTAGAATTGCCACACGGTAGCTCGTTGCCAGCGTCCTTGTTTGGGCCGGCACCCAGCCTGCTTGGCTGCACACGGTTTGTGTGATTTTCCAGTCTGCTGGGCCCAGTCGTGTTGTGATTTGCATCATGAAGTTGTTGCTCTCATAGCAGATGGTAGAAGGTCAGACTCTTATTTTTTGACTCCAGACTTAGTATTCTGCACAGATGAAGAAGATTATAAATATCTTTTGCCAGATGCATGCTTCCTTTATGAAGTGAACACAGATTGGTATACATTGTATCACGTCGGGAGAATCAATGGGAGATTTTGTTTGCTTGGATCTTATAATAGATGATCTCTTTTGCATTTGTAAAGAATGCTTTTATTAGCTGTTAAATCTTGTATTGCCTGCTACAGTGTTTGAGTCTAAATGAAATGTCTGCAGAACATTTGTGGGGCGTGAACTGTGGTTATTAAAAGTAAGCTAGAGCCTGAATTTGCATCATGCCTTGTCTTGAGTGTTGTTGAGGCAGCTCTGAAGAGAAAGTATCAAACATGTTGCATCTCGCTTTAAGAAGCCACTGTCACTTCATAACCTGGGAGACTGTGCTCTAACTCCACGTGTGATCGGATTCCAGACACCAGAGGCTCTACTCCCTGCTGGACAGGCTTCGTCTCGCCACTGCACCTGGCTCACGCGGCCCTTCTCCTCCGGTCACGTCCCACCCGCTGGACGGGGATGGGCCCCTGGCACTGGAGACCGTGGTTCCAGACAAAGTACGTGTCTAGCTCGTGTGCATGTGGCATGAGGGGCCCATTCTGCACACCAGCTATTCCTGTGCGTCTTCTACATCTTTGGCAAATCTGGAGCAGGTGGTGGGGCAGCTCGGGCAGCAGGACATCCTGGCACCTGGTGCAGTCCCCCGGGGCTACCAGGATGCCTGAGGCCCAGCCTAGGTCATGAACAGGAACTGTGGGGTGAAAAAGGATATGCTGGCTTGGCATCTTGGCATCAGGGAGATAGGAGAGTCAGGAAAGCAGTGGCCGTAGCCTGCATAGGGTTGTGCTCGCCCACTTGGCCTGTCTGCCTCTCCTTAAACCTGCTGACCCCCTGTGTGGTGACTGCGCCTTCCCAAGGACCCTGGCATGTGGTCACGACCCTTGCTACTCATATCTCAGAGCCGGGGACCGTTTGGGGCCTTGGCTGATCCTTGGTACCCTGCTTTCTGGAGGGAGGTCAGTGGAGACATGAGCTTAGAGTTTGGAAATCCATAGTCTGGGCACAGAACGGCAGTGCTAGGGTGAATGCTGCACTGTCCTTGGAGAGAGAGGAGCATTGCAAACACCCCAGTAGAAGACGTTGGGAGCAGCACCAGGCAAAGGGTGGACAGAGGACGAGGGCACAGAGTGGAGGGCCTGCTGCCCTAGTACTTGAACTGAGTTAGGAGGATACGTGGGTGTTCACCAGGGGAGGGGAGAAGCAGAGGCTGTCCAGGCAGAATAGCAAGTCCAAGATCTAGCCTTTGTAGCGGTTCCTATGGAAAAGGCCGGTGGTTTAGTGAGTGGCCGCATCGCCACCTAGAATCCAGCTGGAATCCAGTTTCATGGAAGCCGCATTCTTAGTCCCTAGGAGGCCACTTGTCCTTTGGTCTAGGGCCACAGGATGTGAGGGGCAGTGGGTAAAGAAACAGCACACATCAGTAGAGTTGAAGCCCCTTAAAAGCCATGCCAAATTACACTGGGTTATCCACCTTTTTCTTCTTCCCAGGACTGGTACCTGCGTCTAGTCAAATCCCAATGCTGGAGTAGGTCAGATTCTGCGCTGCTGGAAGGGGCAGAACTGGTGAATCGGCTTCCTCCCAGTGACATGAGCACATTCATGATGAACTCGGTACGGCGGAAACAGCGGGGTGCTGGCAGGGTGCCTGATTTGTTTTATCCTCATGTGACCAGCTTAGGACATGGGCCACTCACTTTTCTGCCTTAATGGCAGAGACTGATACAGGCTGGAGCCTGGGAGACTCCAGTCTAGATGGGACAGGACACAGGGTAAGTCTAATCCAGGTGGGACAGGACGTTATTTCAGCTGCATTAGAATCCAAAAGGAGGTAAATTGTGTCTAATTCAGCTTCCCATGCATTTGAAGAAATGAGGTTCTCTTAGATTGCAGTCTGTTCTCACCGTATGTCATCATCATCATCATGAGGACAGGTATGAAAATGGTGTCATGGTAGATGATTTAACTGATCCTCATGGTATTCTGGAAGTTGATTTTAGTAAGACCCCTCCCATTGTTTTATGTGGTGAGGTCCTCCTGCCTCCACTACTTATGGTGAGGTCCCCATACCCCTTCTTCATCCAGTGAGGCCCACTCCCTGTTACCTATGGTGTATGTAACCATTCATGATGTGTAGTTAGGCTTACACCCTACAGATCATGAGGTCCCTGTTCCCACCCTTGATGTCATGCAGGAATGCAGCCTGAGAGGCCTTGCAGAGCCTTGTGTCCCTGCCCTCAGCTCCTGGGCAGGTCCTGTGGGGACTGGAGCCCCCAGTTGCACCAGCCACAGCCTTGGCAGCTTTTGTCCCGGACCTCCAAGGACAAGCAGCTGGCTAAACCCTCAGGTGTTTAGTGCAGCTTTGATGGGCCACAAAGTGCAGCTTTGATGGGTGGGAATGGGGAGCAGCGGGGCTCTAGGGGGCGGGCAGCAAAGGAGGGACCAGTCGTGGGTGAAAGGACTCAGGGCAGAGGCACACAGCCGTATGTTCCCAAGTACTGATTCTTCATCACTTTGACAGCAGGAGCTGTGTTGAAAAAACAGCATTGGCTCAAAATCAGCTTGCTAAAATCAATTTAAGCTCCATTCAGTGAAAGCTGATTTCCTGAATGACAAATTTGCTTAACGATCCAGTTACCAAATTTTTCAAATTCAGTAATTGGACTTTTTAATGGCTTAAAAGTTCTGGCTGTAGCAGAAAGGTTCAGTTTTGGTTACTGATGATGACATAGGCTTTTCTGAATGCTACCTAAATTGGGATGAATATTCTACCTGAAAATTGGCCCAGAAAATCCTTCAGCGATTTTTTTTTTAATTTTTATTTTTTATAAACATATTTTTATCCCCAGGGGTACATGTCTGTGAATCGCCAGGTTTACACACTTCACAGCACTACCCATAGCACATACCCTCCCCAATGTCCATTACCCCACCCACCTTTCCCGACCCCCTCCCCCCAGCAACCCTCAGTTTGTTTTGTGAGATTAAGAGTCACTTATGGTT
>PISX010005046.1:0-112748 GCA_004024625.1 Mellivora capensis | reverse complement strand
TATTATGCCTCCATCAGAAAGGATGAATACCCGACTTTTGTATCAACATGGATGGGACTGGAAGAGATTATGCTGAGTGAAATAAGTCAAGCAGAGAGAGTCAATTATCATATGGTTTCACTTATTTGCGGAGCATAACAAATAACACGGAGGACATGGGGAGATGGAGAGGAGAAGGGAGTTGAGGGAAATTGGGGGGTGGGGAGATGAACCATGAGAGACTATGGACTCTGAAAAATAACCTGAGGGTTTTGAAGGGGCAGGGGGTGGAGGTTGGGGGATCCAGGTGGTGGGTATTATGGAGGGCACTCATTGCATGGAGCACTGGGTGTGGTGTAAAACTATGAATTCTGTTACGCTGAAAAGAAATTAAAAAAATTAAAAAAATATTTAAAATGATATAATAACTATATTGTATATATTCTTGTAATTGTGTACATGCTTCTTTAATTAGAAGCAAGTGTATAGAACAGAAATACTGAAAAACATGTACAGACCAATATGATAAAATATATTTCATCAATTAATTAATATTTATAGCTGATTTCATTTGATTGAATCATTAAATTAAAATTTAATTTTAAAGAAAATATGATTAGCCACAGATTTAAAAGATGGCACAGAATTTTTCAATTCAGAAGTATAATGAGCTAGTTTCTAAGTTCCTTCTAAATATAATTTAGGCACTTTTGAATGCACAATAAAGATTTCAAGTGATCTGAACAATGCAGTGTAGATTAGTGTTATAATGAAAACAAGTCACAAAATATAGCAATTAAAGCCACCCTGAGAGGTTCTTCTGTATGTTTCCTTAATCCAGCTCAGGTCCTAAAACTTGACTATTGCAGAGAAATTCAGTATATTTGGACATTCAGAGAAGGGTTTCACAAAATGTAGTTTTTTTCTTAGTGCAATACTTTTACATTCCTGGAACCCCTTCCTGTCTTTTGTATTTGAACCTTTTTAACATCTAGCTGTATTGATATTGCAGTTGATATGCAATGTATATTGTTGTTTCATATATCTCATCAATATATCTTTAAATTAAGATATAAGATATATATATGAGATTGTATATATATATGATATATACTTTATATATGAGAATATATATATAATAAGATCTATACTATGTACAACTTTCACACTTAATGTCACATCAGTGAGATATAATATAAAATTAATTAAAATTGTCAGCCTTAAGCCCACTGTTCCCTAGATTTTACTAAAATGTTGTAGAAGAGCTTCTGGTTGGCATATCAGTAATCATCTCTGTTTCTTCCTTATTAACAAGCAAATGATATAAATTAGTGAAATTTATGTGCAAACGGAATATTTTGTGATTGGTCCAAGCCAATTATGACATATTTTTTAGTCCTCTGTGCTAATGAGTAGTCTAGCTCTGAATGAATTATTTTTTTTAAGTAAAATAGGACTTCTTTGTGATCTTCCATATAGAAATTTTCACTGTGACAAAGGAAAAGTGTTTTAAGAAAAGCATCTTTCCTGCTCCCTTCTTCCCTGCTTTGGGGAGTCTCCAGCCAGAACATAAGCCCTGGATATATGATAATTAACTTGGGATCATAGAGAAAAATCCTTAGAAATAAGGTTAATTCCCAAGTAGGAGAGAAAAAGGGCTGTACCCAAGAACAGCAACCACAGACCCTTTGCTGACTACAGATGTACCTCATTTTATTGCACTTTTATTTACTGTGTTTTGCAGATACTTAATTTTTAAAAAATTGAATATTCATGGCAACCCTGCATGGAACAAGTATATTGGTACACTATTTCTAATAGTATTTGCTTACTTTGTTTCTCTGTGTCAAATTCATGCAATTTTGGAAATTCATGCAATATTTCAAACTTTCATTATTCTTTATGTTATGATAATTTGTGAACAGTGATCATTCATGTTACTATTGTAATTGTTTTGGGGCATCTCAGACCATGCCCATATAAGAGGTGAACTTAAGTGATGAATGTTATGTGTGTTGAATCTTATACTGACCAGCTATTCCCCATCTCTCCCTACTCCTCTGGCTTCCTATTTGTTGAGACATAATAATATTCATATTGGGCCAATTAATGTGTTTCTAAGTGTTCTTCTAAGTGTTCAAGTAAAAAAAACAAGGCACACTACTTTAATTTCAAATCAGAAGCTAGAAATGATTAAGCTTAGTGAGGGAAGAGTGTCTAAAGCCAAGGTTGGCCAAAAGCTAGGTCTCTCATGTTAGTTAGCCAAATTTTGAATGCAAAGGAAAACTTCTTGAAGGAAATTAAAAATGCTACTTCAGTGAATGCAAAAATGACAAGAAACCAAAACAACCTTATTGCTGATAAGGAGACAGTTTGTTGTGGTCTGGATAGAAGGTCAAACCAGCCACAACTTTCCCGTAAGCCAAAACCTGATCCAGAGGTCTTAACTCTCTTCATTTCAATGAAGTCTAAGGGAGGTAAAGAAGCTGCAGAATAAAAGCTAACAGAGGTTGGTTCAAGTGGTTTAAGGAAGGAAGCTGTCTTCAGAACATAAAAGTGCAACATGAAGCATCAGATGCTGATGAAGAAGTTGCAGCAAGTTATTCAGCTCTAGCTCAGATAATTAATGAACGTAGATAAACTAAACAACCGATGTTCAGTGAAGACAAAACAGCCTTCCTTTGGAAGAAGATACCATCTAAGACTGTCATAGCTAGAGAGGAGCAGTCAATGGCCGGCTCCAAAACTTGAAAAGACAGACTGACTCTCTTCTGAGGGGCTCATCCAGCTGATGGCTCTCAGTTGAAGCCAGTGCTTGTTAACCACCCTGCAACCTCTATGGCCCTTAAGAAGTGGTAAATCTGCCCTGTCTGTGCTATGAATACTAAAACTATAAAACCTAAAAAACCTATGTGACAGCACATCTGTTCCCAACATGATGGTTTACTGAATATTTTAAGCCAACTGTTGAGATTCAATGCTCAGGAAAAAAGGAAAATATTTTTTTCAAAATATTAATGTTCATTGGCAATACACCTGGTCATCCAAGAGCTCTGATGGAAATATGTAACAAGACTAATGTTTTCATGCTTGCCAACATAACATCCATTCCGCTGCCCATGGACCAAGGAGTAATTTTGTATTTCAAGTCCTGTTATTTAAGAAATGCATTTTGCTGGCTGTAGCTGCCATAGACAGTGATTCTTCTGATGGATGTGAGCAAAGTAAATTGAAAATCTTTTGGAAAGGATTCACCATTCTAGATGCCATTAAGAATATTTGTGATTATGGGAAGAGGTCAAAATATCAACACTAATAGGAGTTTGAAAAAGTTGATTTCAGCCCTCTTGGATGACTTTGAGGAATTCAAAATTTCAGTGGAGGGAGTAACTCTAGATGTGGTGGAAATGGCAGGAGAAATAGAATTAAAATAGAATTAAAAGTGGAGCCCAAAGATGGGACTGAATTGCTGCAATCTCATGATTAAATTCTAATGGATGAGGAGTTGCTTCTTATGGAGGAGCAAAGAAAATGGTTTCTTGAGATAGAATCTACTTCTGGTGAAGATGCTGTGAAGAATGTTCAAATGACAACAAAATATTTGCAATATTTCATTGACTTAGTTGATAAAGCAACAGCAGGTTTTGAGAGGATTGACTCCAATTTCGAAAGTTCTATTGTGGATAAAATGCTGTCACTATTGCATGCTACAGAGAAATTGTTCATGAAAGGAAGCATCAGTCAATACAGCAAAGTTCATTGTTGTGTTATTTTTTTTTAAAGATTTTATTTATTCATTTGACAGACAGAGATCACAAGCAGGCAGAGAGGCCGGCATAGAGAGAGGAGGAAGCAGGCTCCCCGCTGAGCAGAGAACCTGATGCGGAGCTCGATCCCAGGACCCTGAGATCACGACCTGAGCCAAAGGCAGAGGCTTAACCCACTGAGCCACCCAGGCACCCCTGTTGTGTTATTTTTAAAAATTGCCACAGCCACCCAGCCTTCAGCAACCACCACCCTGATCAATCAGCAGCCATCAACATCAAAGCATGAACTTCCATCAGCAAAATGATTACAACTCACTGAAAGCTGAGATAATGTTTTGCATTTTTTAGCAATAAAGTATTTTTTAATTAAGGTAAATATATTTTTTAGACATAGTGCTATTGCACACTTCTCCGACTCAGTATAGTTTAAACACAACTTTTATATGCATTAGGAAAGCAAAAAATTCATTTGACTTACTTTATTGTGATATTTTCTTTGTTGCAGTGGCCTGGAACCAAATCCACAATATCTTCAACGTATGCCTGCTCTCATTAGGGAATAACACAACCCCAAAAACATACAGTAAATTTTCCTAGGGTATAAGCTAATCTTAATTACAGTTTTTGTTACATCAGCCAATGATATTCCTTTATCATACAACTTTTATTTATTCATTTACTTATTTGCCTTGATCTTTAATTTTTTTTCTGTAACATAATGGACTTGATTTTAAGTTGTTTAAACTAGAAAAAAAAAATCTTATTTATATTTTAACTGTTCCTAACTAATGTACGTGTTTTATGAAAAGCAGAGGATAGTCATTTAGAAAGAAAATAAAATAGCACTCTTGTTAACATTCTGTTAAGTATCTTTCATCTCATTTCCTGGCATACACATATACACATACATACATATGTAAATGCCAGAAAAATTGTCACTTGCATAGTCATGTGATTTTGTTTCCTAGTTGTTGTTTTTTTTAAGATTTTATTATTTATTTAACAGAGAGAGAGAGATATCACAAGTAGATAGAGAGGCAGGCAGAGAGAGAGGGGGAAGCAGGCTTCCCACTGAGCAGAGAGCCTGATGTGGGACATGATCCCAGAACCCTAAGATCATGACCTGAGCCGAAGGGAGAGGCTTAACCAACTGGGCCACCCAAGCGGCCCTGTTTCCTAGTTTTTAAAATAATTTTGTTTTTTAGGGGCTCGTGGGTGACCCAGTTCATTAACTGGCTGCCTTCTGCTTAGGTCATGATCCCAGGGTTCCCAGGGTTCATGATCCCAGGGTTTGTATTCCCACTTGCATTGTATGAGAGTTCCTACTGCTCCACATTGTTATCAGCATTTGGTGTTGTCAGAGTTCTAGATTTTATCAACCCTAATGTGTGTAGTGGTATCTCATTTTTGTTTTAATATGCAATTCCTAATGACATATGAAATGGAACATTTTATCATATTTTATCATATGCTTATTTTCCCTCTCTATATATATTCTTTGGTAAAATGCCTATTCAGTCTTTTTGCCCATTTTTTTTTAAATTTATTTATTGGTCAGAGAGAGAGGGAGAGAGAGCGAGCGAGCACAGGCAGACAGAGTGGCAAGCAGAGGCAGAGGGAGAGGGAGAAGCAGGCTCCCTGCCGAGCAAGGAGCCCGATGTGGGACTTGATCCTAGGACACTGGGATCATGACCTGAGCCGAAGGCAGCCGCTTAACCAACTGAGCCACCCAGGCGTCCCTTTGCCCATTTTTAATTCAGTGGTTTATTCTCTTATTGTTGAGTTTTAATAGTTCTTTTTATATTTTGGATGACTGTCTTATTAGATATGTCTTTCACAAATATTTTCTCCCAGTCTCTCACTTATCTTCTCATTTCATTGGCATTCTTTTTTGAAGAACGTAAGTTTTTCATTTTGGTGAATTCCAGGTACCGATTCCTTTTTTGCATGGACTATGCCTTTGGTGTTCTATCTAAAAAGTCACTGACGAACCCAGGGTAATTTTATTTAAAGATTTTTAATTTAATTTAATTTAATTTTTTAAAATTTTATTTAATTTTATTTAAAGATTTAAAGATTTTATTTATTTGAGAGAGAAAGAGAGACAGAGTTAGCACAAGTGGGGAAAGGGACAGAAGCTCTCCCTGACTAGGGAGACCAATGTGGAGCTTATCCCAGGATCTTGGGATCACGACCTGAGCAAAAGGCAGATGCCTAACCAACTGAGCCACCCAGACACCACTAAATCCAAGGTCATTTAGGTTTTCTCCTATGTTATCTTCTATGAGATTTATAGTTCTGCATTTTAAATGTAGGCCTTTTATCAATTTTGAGTTGATTTTTATGAAGGTATACAGTCTCTGTGTAGATTCATTTTTTGACTTGTTTGTTTATTTGGTTTGTTTGTGGATATCCAGTCTAGTACCATTATTGAAAAGACTATCTTCTGTCCATTGTGTTACCTTTGGTTCTTTGTCAGATGTCGGCTTGACTATATGTGTATCTGTTTCTGGGCTCTATTAACCTATTTTTTAATTAATTTCTATCAGTTGCCTAACATTTCTAAAATTATGAAACTTTTCATTTGTTTGTCATTTTCACTTTTGTAAATTATAATATCACAGTATATTTTGTATGGCATATTTATTGCATCTAAAATTAAAATGAATTTCATAATGGAAATTTTATGCATTTATTTCTATTTTTTTGTGTTTTAAACTTACACGAAGTGCATAGTTCTTTTGCTTATTTCTGTCACTGAACAATATACACCAATCTACAGTTAAAATACCATTAATAACACTTTTTCTTGACAAAAATAGGACACAACTAATTTATTGGTTATATATTAACTCTATTCCAAATTTATCATTTGGGACAAAATTCTGAAGATAATTAGATATATGGAGAAGTTTATAAATTGTCCATATGTTCATTTTTCTAAAAAAAAAACAAATAAGCTTGGGAAAACTTTGTGTGTTAAGAATAAAACAATGCATTTTTATTGTAACAAAGAAAAATTGGGACAGATGGAATGATGCTGTAAAAAAACTTTAAGAAATGAATTTTCAGATTAATCACACTTTTATTTATCTCCAAATTCTTAACCCATTCATGTATTCTCAAGTTTACAATAAATAAACAAGTATCATGACTTTCATGTGCCCTTTCATTAAGAAAATTATAACAGTTTTCGGTAGAGGAAAGGAGAATCAATTTTTTAATGATGATATGATAATTTTATAGATACTGAATAGGCTCAGCAAAATTAACTGGTCCATTGACAAGATGTTTATATTGCTTTCTGAAGCTAAGTTTTCTTATGAATAAAAATATGTTTAATAATGACTAATAATGGGGCACCTGGGTAGCTCAGTCACTAAAGATTTGACTCAATTTTGATTCAGGGCATGATCTCAGGATGGTGAGATTGAGCCCCTGCAGACTCCGTGCATGGCATGGAGGCTGCTTAAGATTTTCTCTCTCCTCCCTTTGCTTGCTCTCTCTCAAAAAAAAAAAAAAAAGATTAATAGTAATCCATAGTTTTAGCAATAAATTAAAAAAATAAATGTATATTAAAACATTTTTCAAGTTCTTTCATTGGTGATCTTTAATATATACTTCACTGCATCAGTTAAGATATAACTTACGAATACATTATCTCTTAAGTTTCTTTCCTTCTAGCTAGCTAGCTGGCTTTGTGTGTGTTACATGGACTTGATCTTATGTAATTGTCAGAGCCATCTAAGCATTTTAGTTAAGCAATCTCTATATGGCTTTTTTCTTTGCATGTGATGCTACAATTGAAGTCAGAGAAATGAAGAAGGGAAGATGGAATAAGATAAAGGAGAACAAGAACAAAACTAAAATTCATAGCAAGAGCTGGAGCCCATGATGATGCATTGAAAGCCACACCAGTTTTATAGCCATTTATCTTATTTGCTGCAAGTATCCTGCAGAAGCTGGGCCCTTCATAACAGAGCTAAACACATTTCACCTAGCATATATATAGAAAGGTTTCAAGGGGGATCCATGGGAAAGTGAAACAGTTGTAGGGTCAGACCCTGCCTCTTGCCAGTGTTGTGAACAATCATATCTTCACCAAAATGTGAGAGCTTAAAAATCGCTGCTTCATGGGCACCTGGGTGGCTCAGTGTGTTAAAGCCTCTGCCTTCGGCTCAGGTCATGATCTCAGGGTTCTGGGATCCAGCCCCACATGGGGCTCTCTGCTCAGCGGGGCGTCTGCTTCCCCCTCTCTCTCTCTCTGCCTGCCTCTCTGCCTACTTGCAATCTCTGTCTGTAAATAAATAAATAAAATCTTTTTTAAAAAAAAAATCGCTGCTTCACCTTTGCCCTCCTAATCAAGAACAAGAATTTCTCTTGTGGTCTATCCTAACCAGAAACACATGAAAGGGAATTCTTGGAAATGCAGTCTAATCTAGCCAAGTTGGCACATTCAAAAGCATAGGGGTGCCAACTTGTCACTTATACCATATATCTCCTTAAAACATACTTCATTTCCAAATAGAGAAGATAATAAATCATGCTTCTACCTAACATCATGCAACTCTCCTGATAACTGAAAATACAGTGACATTTCCTAGAAGAGGCTGCTTGCCCTCTTTTTGCCTTTGTGTGATGTTCATTCTTTTCCTAGCTCCCTTTTGGTATCCTGTAATTTAAATACTGAAATATGAAATTAATTATAATTAATATATCTCAGATGACAAGGGTATGAAAAAAGAGGAAGAAAACATTTATTTAACATATGTATAAACGTCCATATCAAAATTAGGGTAAAAACTCTTAATTATTACAGTCCTTATTTACACACATGGTGTCATGACAATTGTTTGTATATACAGGGCAAAAATGATTAAGATAGCAATTTAAAAATATTTGCATATAATTTATTTTATAGCTTTATTGATATAAAAGTGATACACCAAAAATACACATTTAATGTATACATTTTGATGATTTTTGACATGTGCATACAACTGTAATAATATCACCATAGTCAAGGTAATAAACATAGCCATTATCTCCAGAAGGTTCCTTTTAAACCAGTAATATGTGAAAACTGTTAAAAACATTTTGAACAGATATGGGGCATATGTTTGGCTGTCTTCAGTTTCTGGGAATCATAGCATATCTGTGCCTTAATACTTTATTTTCATTTCTGAATAATGATATGAAAAGTATTTATTTGTCTCTGAATAAATAATTACTGAAGATTCTTCATCTAAATAGGAAATTTTCACAAGATTATACCTTATTGCAACCTGGTAATTTTTTTCCCTGAAGTTTCTATTTTTTAAACAAAAATAAATGAAAAATAAATAATTAGTAAGGATGGATTTACTTTATTGTAAGTTAAATTGCAGTATAACTATTCTAATGATGCCAGCCTACTTTTATTTGATTAGAAAATGAAATTATCTAAAATAATCCATGTTGTGACAATAATTATTCAAGTCTAAGTTAACAGCTATAAATGGGAACAGTAGCAACTAAGTATAGTCATGGCTACTGTTGTGTCCAGCATCCGTAAGGGGGAAAAGAAAAGATATTTTATATTTCCTCATATCAATCACATACATCCAGGAAAGGACACTGGCTTGGTGCATGCCATATGTTCACTCTGGAACAATTTTTGTGGTGAGATGAAGGACAGTGGCCAGGTTTGAGTCATGTGTATTGATTTGACCAGGATGACCATATTTTTACTATCTGGAGAAAATTTCTCAAAAACGTAGTGGAGGGATGCCTGGGTGGCTCAGTTGGTTGGGCGGCTGTCTTCGGATCAGGTCATGATCCCGGCGTCCTGGAATCGAGTCCCGCATCGGGCTCCTTGCTCGGCAGAGAGCCTGCTTCTCCCTCTGCCTCTGCCTGCCACTCTGTCTGCCTGTGCTCGCTCTCTCTCTCCCTCTCTCTCTGACAAATAAATAAATTAAAAAAAAAAAAACAAAACGTAGTGGAAAGTTAGGCTGCTGATCAGACAGAACAAGAGGTGCACACTTGTTGTTCATCTATATTAAAGAGGTTTTTAAAAATCTTATTCATATTCTGGTTCATACAACAATTTCCATTAAATATCCTTAATGTTCTGAGTTCTTTCTGGGAAGATTTTCATATAATTAAGCTAAAGTCAATAGATGAACAATGACAGAAGTCATCTAAAATGACACTGAAAAACTGTATTTCTAGCGGTGTTATTTTCTTGAAAATTGTTTTAAGCCACATTTTTTTCCCTCTGCCTATCTTTATATGTACATACCACTATGCTGTAAGAAATGACAATACTTTAAAAAAAAGTCTTTATTTGATTTTTGCATTTTGACAAAAATCAAAAAAAGCTCACACATTACCGTCTCATGAAATTTGCTTCTCGGCAGTATTTTAAGGTTTGCACCTTTTTTTTTTTTTTTGACATGCTTGCAGCAATCATTTAGTTTGAATATCTGTATCGAATAACAGAAGATACTATAAAGCAGATTGTATTTTTCACACTTTTGGCTAAATATATATATGAATATCTTACTTCTTCCTAAAATAAATCCCATCCTTTGCCAGTATCATTAAAATTCTGTAGTGTATTACTGTTTCATGGCAATGAAGTTCATTTCAAGATTAACTACTGCACTTAAAACACTAGAAAAAGTCATGAAAAATTTAACGCACCCTTAAATTTTGAGCACATTTCTATAAATGAACATTGTTAAAAGCATACTGCACTTAGAAGCTTACAACACATCTTTAATTATTTTAAAGACATCAAAATGTATTTAGATTAGTGTGTTTTATTGTTTTAAACATAAGCCTATTAAACAAGGACGGATAAGCTAACCTTAATTCATTTGCTGTTCTTAAAATCTTCTAAAAGTTATCACTATCACTAATTATTGTTGAAGCATCATTTCAAACCTTTCTGTCACCTCTTATATGTTTCCCTAAGGGAGACACTGTAAGAAACGATCCATAAAAGCAGATTTAAAAGTGGTGTCAACAATAGTGTATAAACCACTACAGTCATATTTTCACAGTAAAGGCATTGAAATAAACCAGATGGTCTCTTTTCCCTTCCTGAAGGTTAAATTGAGTGCATATTTACTTTCCCTTTAATTATAACCTTCGCTGTTCAGGAAAACTTTTAACTGAAAGACATTGTACATAATTTACATATAATTTGTCAGGTCAATGCATAAAATTAAAAAAAAGGTATTCTAGTATTTGGGTATTAAGTAGGGTTAGGCATTGCATCTGCCTCAAAAGTGTGTGTGTGTGTACATACACACACACATACATACATATATATATATATATATATATATATATATATAATTTTTGTTAATGTAAAAGTTGTGTATAACTTTTTTCCTTAGCTACATTTTGTGCAGAGTATCTTGTATCACTTCTGACAGTTGCATACTTTCTTGGAGCCCCATTTACTTATTTATTTTCAAGATTTTATTTATTTGACAGAGAGAGGCACAGTGAGAGATGAAACACAAGCAGAGGAAGTGGGAGAGGGAGAAGCAGGCTGCCCGCTGAACAGCCAGCCTGATGTGGGGCTCGATCCCAGGACCCTGGGATCATGACCTGAGCAGAAGGCAGGTGCTCAATGACTGAGCCACCCAGGTGCCCCATGGAGCCCCATTTATAAAACATATTTAATTTTTTTTAAAACATAGTTCCCCTTAGCATCAGATATGGTGATCTGCACTAACCAAGCATATTAAGCCATCCTCAAAAGACCAACTTTTAATAGTTGATAATGAAAAGTAGGAAATTTAAAACTGAACATATCAACCCACAAATTGAGTTGGTCATTAGAACCATTTTTGTTTGACTTCAGAATAAAGGATATGTTAGCTACTGAATGCTAAATATTGGGAAATCTCCATTCAGCCTAGTATTGTCCTATGGTATGCTTCTCTTATCAAAATCAGTATGATACATGAAAGGACTGATACTTACTGAACAGTCCCTGATGTATGCACAATGTAATGTTGGTTTTCTTGATTTTATAGGTCAGGAAATAGGAATTAAGAAAGTTTGTACTTTTTTCCCAAATCACCAATCCTTCTACCCATTACCATATTTAGAGAATAACCTCAATTATTAGATGTCAAAAACAATTTAGTAGAAGTTAAACAAATATGGGAATACAATTAGACAATATCTGTGTAAGCAAGATGACTGAAACAGTGTGGGAAGCAAAAGAGTCAACCCAGTGCATTCACAGAGGGTGACACTTGAGTTCATTCCCATCTGTAATTGTAATATTTAAGTTTCCTTCAGAGGAATCTGACTGAATATTGCAGAATTTGACTGGCAGAGGGGATACTGCTGGGAAGAGGATGGAATTTTTGAGCCCTTCTCAAAGTGGAGAATTTCTCAAAGGCTTCCTCTGGAAACTGAAAGGGGTGTGTGTGTGTGTGTGTGTGTGTGTGTGTGTTGGGAATTGCTGTGTTCATTATAAAGAAATCCCAGCTCAATGGGACAATGCTATTTGTATTAAAATTCTTTCTTTCAGTCGTCTCTTCACCTATATGATAGCCACAGAATGCTAGATGAGGACTCTGGTCAACAAAAGCTAAAAGTGAAAAGAAAAAAGAAGGAGAAGGAAGAAAAAGGAGGAGGAGAAGAGGAAGAAAAAATGAGACTTTCCATATGATGAAATGGAAAAATGTGTCATTGTAAATAAAATAAACTCAGAGGGAAGGATTTTTCAAGTTTATAAGGTGTATGAAAGAATGCTACAAGTATGATTTGTTTATCACAACAAATTTCCAAGCCTTGAAGCATAAAGCAAACTATTCTAGGAATAAACACATGTCAATCATGAGAAAAAAATGAGATAAGTATTAATATTCATAACGCCAAATATGAAGATATAAAAAGACATAAATATTTTTGGATGAAAAATGGGCATTGCTGTTATGGTCTAAATAAGAATATTGTTCTGTGCAAACTATTAAATTAAATCTTATGAGTTTATTTTTATAAGTAAACTGAGAATAACTGGAGAAATGGAAAGTTATTCAAAGAAGAGTGCCATAGATTGAAATGTGCTCCCCCAAAATTCATCTGTTGAAACCCTAACTCCCAATATAACTGTATTTGGAAACAGGATCTTTAGGAGGTAATTAAGTTTAAATGAGGGCATAAGCATGGGGCCTTCATCTGATGGGATTTTGTGGCTTTACTTTATAAAAAGAGGGAAAGAGGGATGGCTTTATAAAAAGAGGAAGATAGTGATAGAACAAGAAAGTGACCATGTGCAGGCCAGGGGAAGAGACCTCACCAGAACTGAACTCTGTCAGAACCTTCATTTTGGACTTTTCATCCTCCAGAATTGTGAAAAAAATAATTGTCTTTCAAATCAACCAGTCTATGGAATTTTGATATGGCAGACAATTTAGACCAATACAAAGAGAAAATTTTTTTTCAGTTCAACAAATATTTATTAATTTATTGTATGTAAGACATTTTATGAAGTTTTAAGACATTTAACACATATTAGTCTTCATTCAATAAGTAAAAAATAAATTATGCATTGTACCTTATTTTACCAAAGAACAAGAACAGTTAGAACAACAGAAACCTATATAAACATATATGTGTACAAGCCCATAAACATGTATAAATATCTATTACAGGCATGCATGCAAGTGTGTGTGTATGTTTGTGTGTACACAGAGAAAGTGAGGAGATTGGGACTTGGGGGGGAGATGTGAATACACATTTTTAAAGAATTATATTATCATCTTATTAGTACATCTGCTTAACAACAACATATTCATATTTCAGTAAACAATAAATTAATAGCAATTGGCTAGTTTTCCATAGTTTTGCCTCATAAAATTCAGGCCTTTTTTAAATGGACTCCATAAGTAAGAAGAATCCAGATGCAAAATATCAGTGTTCTTTAACAAGAAAGCATTGAGTCCTAAGTGTACTATAAATAATACTGAACTCCCAAATCACACTGAAATGAAACACTGTTAGAGTGGAGACACTATGTCTCAAACAGAATAGCAGCAAGTTTCTTTTGTTCCACTTAAACTAGCTGTCTAAGTTCGCAAATACAGGCTCTTCCTTCTTAACCAAAAAGAAAACAGAGGAAGGAGGCAATTTCCTGGGTGATTATCACAATTCAGTGCTTCACTTTTCTACAGAGCTCTCTGTCAATTATTCTTATTTAATGGAAGTAGAGATTTTGGAAATGAACATATTTGAGTGACAGTAATTTTTCTAAAAATTGCTGAAGAAAAGTGAACCTTAAGGAAAAAAATCGTATCACTTCATGAGACCAGAGCAGAGCTATTGCCTTTTCTGAGGTAAGAGCAATGCTACCATTCAAATAGGGCTTTAACTCCAAAAACAGCTGTATTTTCCAAATCACCAATAACTACAGTCATTCTGTAATGAGAATTTGCATAGAATAACATAACATTTGTTTATACATAAACTTGGATTTTTTTTTCAATAAATTTATAAAATGTGGCCACATGACAGACCATGATGATGCATTGATACATGGGCAGAGGAGGTGTCTGTTTCCTTTGAGTAAGGAATTGGTGAGAAAAAAATAATGTGTGTATATATATATATATATATATGTATACATATATATGTATACATATATATATAAAATCTCTATATATAGATAGAGCTATACATAGATCTTCAGAATTGATAAATGCTATCCCCAAAGCACATGAAATGACGTAGGGAAAAAATGAGTGGGGAAGCTTAGCTAAAGAGGTGATTTTGGGGGTACCTGGGTAGATTAGTTGTTAAGTGTCTCCCTTCGGCTCAGGTCATGATCCCAGGGTCCTGAGGTCGAGCCCCACATTGGGCTCCCTGCTCGGCGGGAAGCCTGCTTCTCCCTCTCCCATGCCCCCTGCTTGTATTCCCTCTATCATGGTCTGTCTCTTTCTGTGTCAACTAAATAAATAAAATCTTTAAAAAAAAAAAATAAATAAATAGAGGTGATTTTTAAGGTAAGATCCGATAGAAAAATGGAGCCAGTTGTATGAAAATGTGGAGAGATATTCCAGAAATCAGAACAGAAAAAACGAAGTCCTAAGGCACAAATGTATGTGTGGGGATTGATAAACTTTTTTCTGTGAGATCCAGTTAGTCAATAGTTTAGGCTTTAAGGGTAACATATGGCTTCTGTCATATATTCTTCTGGTTGTATGTAAACTGTTTTCAAATCTAAAAACCATTAACTCATGGACTGTACAGAAACACCCTATAGGTTGAATTTAGCTCACAGACCATAGTTTGCCGACCTTTGAATTCAAAGTACAAATAATAGACAGACAGGGATGGGATTTAGTTGGTTAATTAACAGTACCAAGATTTAAGGCAGTCTGATTCAGTAATATACTCCCAAGTATTGCCCTACCTTACTTCACAGCAAGAAGTGTAGATACAATTCATATAAACACCAGAAAGGCATGAATTACAAACTGATCCTCATAATTCTATGAGAGGCTTTCTTGGGGTTGGTGATGCCTCTAGAGGATGTTAGACGATGATGCCACATCACTTTAATTTCTTCTCTGTTAATCTATTTTGGTCTTGAGCAAAATACATTTTTTTTTTCTTCCAGGGTTGGTACTACAGTGGGAGCTTGCTAGCTCTACTTCAGTCAGGTCTAAGATCTAATAACAATACATGTTAGATCAGCTGTATGGAGTGAAAACATGCTTTCGGGCTTATGCCTTGCTCTGGTTTTCCCCACAAGAGTGCATGTACTGGAATCTTTATGGACAGAGGCTAACAGCCTCTCCATGTAGTTGTTAGTATCTTTTCTGCAATAAAAGTCCACTGGTGAGAATTAACATGTAACATCTTCACCATTTGTGCCCATTCCTTTATGTCTACTTACATTTCATTTCCAGAAAACTCTTTGTGCTTCATCTTCCAAGTTTATTCCTCATATACCTTAAAAAGTAAGGTAAGCTATTCATAACTGTTGATGAGTCCATGTACTTCTTTAATGAAAGAACACTTCTTTCTGCACACACATTATGACTATACATTATTTAAAAGTCTGTCTCTTGGGAAGATTTACCCTCATTTTTATTCTTTAGCATTGTCACCCCTGAATGAAGACATAGTGCACCGACCATCCATTGTCAACAAAAACCAAATACATGCTGACATATCTGTGAACCAAGCTTCATCCCCACCCCCTACCTTCATCAACTCTTCATACAGAAACTCTAATACTACTATTTGTGAGTTGGAGGAAGAGCATAAGTGTAGAAGAATTAGGTAAAATGGGGTCAGGGTCTCTTGTTCAAGCAGCTAACTTGTGCTCTTTACTACTGCGTAGATCCAGTCATAGATACATCACTTCTAACTTAAGTTGAATGGCTGTTGATCTCAACTAATTTTATGATCACTTATCAAAACTATCTTATTTATGAAGGGAGGGCTAGGATTCACAGTCTCTTTACATTTAATTATCGGTTACTATTCTAGCTCTACCAGGATCTACTAGCATGCCAGGAACTATATTTTTTAAATACACTGTAATTCTCAACTACATATGGCATGGTAACTATTCAGACCTCTTTTCCATAGACAATCAATTACATTATTATCTAAACTCAGATAGCTTTAATATTCAGGTGTTCTACTGGGTTCCATGGCCGAATTTGTCAGAACTGTGTGTCTTGCACATTGTACTCATTTCAAGATCCAGGATTGTCTGGGACCAGTTAAAAACCAGGAATCTTTCTCATTCCACAGTAAATGGGTTAGAATTATATTCATACATGGAGAAAATGCTTCTTCCATCTTTGTTTTTAGCAGTAAAGTAGGCAAGGTGTAAATTCTTGTCCTTTTCTTTGGAGAAGATGACCTGGCCTGTCCTAAACCACTGCATACCTGAAATATTCACCAATGTAGCAGTACCTTTACCATAACCCCAGTTATGTCTCAGTAAGTAATCCAGAGTACTTCCTATTTGTTGCTAACCAGATACAACTTAATTGATATCATAATATAGTAAGCCAGTATGACAGTCTCTCTATTTTTTTAAGATATTATTTATTTATTTGAGAGAGTGAGAAAGAGACCCACAAGTAGGCAGCGAAGAAGGCAGACAGAAAGGGAGAAGCAGGCTCCCCACTGAGGAGGGAGCCTGATGAGCGGCTCCCGAGTGATCCCGGGACCCTGGGATCATGACTTGAACCCAAGGCAGACGCTTAACGCCCTGAGCCACCTAGGCACCCCTGACATTTTAAAAAATTTTTTTGGACTTAATGATATTAAAGTATAGAATTAAACATATTTGTAGCAAGACCATGAATGCACACTGATAGTCCTCGTTGTGTGAATGCAAACTGCTTCTTACCTTCTTTAGTGATGGGCATTGAAAGAAATGAAGCACATTTCCCAGACCAAATCTATATAACCTTATGGAGGTTATGTTACTCTACTCTATTAAGTGTTCCGAATTTAGGAAAACTATTACAATTCTGACTCAAACTTAGTTACATTTTGGTTAGTCTACTTTCATCTGTCCTGATTCATCCAATTTTTCCATAGATTTTATGTTTAAAATAAAATGAGGGAATAATGAGAAATATTACCTTAAATTTTTAAGAGATACACTAATCTCTGCCATTTCTCCCTGAGATCATATAATTTTTGATTGACTATCTTGATTGGGGGGAGGTCATAGGTTTTCAGAATTCCCATTTAGTCTTTCTTACTATAATAACTCTTTTTCCATACTTCAAAGATCCAGCTTCTAAATATGTTAAATTCAGTTGTGTTTTGATGAAATAGGTAAATGATCACCAGTTTGGACAATGAAATAAGTTGATATACTGTGGGGTCAGCACACCATTTTACAACTCATCACTATATACTCTACCTTAACCAATGCTTTTGGTCCTTGAGTATCAATGTTTTCATAGACCCTGAATCTAACACCCCTGTAAATATTGGTTATTTTCTTTTTACTGGGGAATGATTACTTGTGTAAACGGTTGTATGTCCCTTTGGAGAGGGGCAGAGTAAATACTACTGAATCCACTTAAATGAGGTTGCACAGTCCTTCTTCATGAGGACCCATCCCTTGCTTCAGTTAGTAGGTACTGAGTCTGAATTATGACTTTCTGTTGGAGTGATTGCCTTCAACTTCAACTGCTCATTCATGTGTATATACACACACACACACACACACACACACACACACACACTATATATATATATATATATATATATATATATATATATATATATTCCTTATAATTTTCCATTCATTCTGTCTCTTAAAAGTCTATTTTCTATTAGACACTTCCACAGATACTTAAGGAGAAGCCTACTCTTTGGCAGCCGTTTTAACTGGCTGTTGATTCTGCTTATTACATCAATCTTATTGATGATGGTTAAGTTCTGCCATTGGCCTCCCATAATTTCATCTTCCTATAATCTCATTTGCTATTGGAGATTTTAGTTCTAGAACATCTCCTTCTGTAAGCCTGGTCTACAGAAATCATCCACTACTCACCTTCTCAATGGTTTAGTTCTCTCACTGCCTCATTTGAGATTTCTGCATAGTCTTCAAGCAAGAAAAATGAGGGACAGTCTCACTTAAAGAATGAGCTACTCCTACAGATTCACAGGTTTAGAGGATTCTGAGTCTTCCTTTTTTTCCAATCATTTGCTTTTTTTTTTTTATTTCTGTAATATGGTGTATTATACCAATTTTTTTTATCCCCAGGGGTACATGTCTGTGAATCGCCAGTTTACACACTTCACAGCACTAACCATAGCACATACCCTCCCCAATGTCCATAACCCCACCCCCCTCTCCCAATCCCCCTCCCCCCAGCAACCCTCAGTTTGTTTTGTGAGATTAAGAGTCACTTATGGTTTGTCTCCCTCTTGGTCCCATCTTGTTTCTTTTCTTCTTTTTCTACCCCCCAAGCCCCCATGTTGCATCTCCACTTCCTCTTATCAGGGAGATCATATGATAGTTGTCTTTCTCCATTCAATCATTTGCTTTAATATTCTTCATGGTGTTACTTCTCTGTCAAGGCCCATACTTTGGCACAGTAGAATTACAAAGCAAACAATTCAATATTTATTGATTTTCTGCTATTCATAATTAGGTCCTGAGTCTAATGCTTAGTATGAATAGTGTTGTGACACAGTAAGGATTTTTTTTTTTTGACCAGAAGGAGTTCCAGATGCCATATTTTACTTTGCATACATAATGGATTTTTTTGAGCGGAGCTTACCATTTTTTTCCTTCCAAAATACTGGTTCTTAGCAATAGTCATTTGATTCCATGGTCTTGATAATTATTATTCCCCATCTATCTCAAACTCCAGTAATATTGTACAAGTCAGTGCACTTATTTCTACATGTATTTTATCTTAATACAGAGTGAAATCCTAACTTTTGTACAGCTATAGCATACCATGGAATATTAACAGTCAAGTTGCCATAGTGAAGGTGTCTTCAGTTTCATCCAACTGGTGAATGAGCTAAATCCATAAACCCACCGTTATAGTTTCCTACCTGAGACCAAATCAATGATCTTATCTTCCATACTCATTTCTCAGAACTAAATGATCATCTAATCCTGTCAGCTTTACCTTCAAAATGTATCCTGATTCTACCTTAGATAGTCCTACCTAGAAACAGAGCATGAGATAAAAAAAAGTCTGGTGTGCATGATTTTTTAAGGAAGAATTTTTCTAAAGAAATTGATAGGAACTGAGATAAAGAGAACAGGAAAGAGAAAAGATTCAAGCTAGGACAGGTTGTTAGGTAAAATTTTGAATTGATTTGATCCACAGGGCAGTCTGAATTGTTAAGTTACACTGTATAGTTGTGGTGTCTTGTGACAAAAATTCTAGGCTTTTGTACCCATGTCTGTTAGCATATGACTGACTCTCAGATTTGGGGCAGGTATCTTTCCAGATGGCTTCTCCCAGTCAAAGACAATTCCCTGTATAAGTTTATAAACTTAAGCCAGTACCTTCAGCTTTAGGTAAAGTGTTAGTGGGTAGTACATCATGAATGTTCAATACAATCATCTAACTGAAGTAAACTGATAGGTATATAGCCTATAAAAATCTTCACTAACTATGTCTGCATTTCCTTTTTTATGGGGCATTAAAATAACATTATCTTATACCTCTATTAAAGATGCAACTTTTTGCTTTTCTTCCCCCACATCTCTCTGCTTTCCTTTTTTTTTAACTTTATTTTTTTCAGTTTTCCAAAATTCATTGTTTATGCATCACCCCCAGTGCTCCACGTAATACATGCCCTCCTTAATACCCACCACCAGGCTCACCCAACCCCCCAGCCCCCTCCCCTTCAAAACCCTAGGTTTGTTTCTCAGAGTCCAAGGCCTCTCATGGTTCATCTCCCCCTCCAATTTCCCCCAACTCCCTTCTCCTCTCCTTCTCCCAATGTCCTCCATATTACTCCTTCTGCTCCACAAGTAAGTGAAACCATATGATAATTGACTGTCTCTGCTTGACTTATTTCACTCAGCATAATATCCTCCAGTCCCATCCATGTTGATTCAAAAATTGGGTATTCATCCTTTCTGATGGAGGCATAATATTCTGTTTATATATGGACCATACCTTCTTGATCCATTCATCTGTTGAAGGGCATCTTGATTCTTTGCACAGTTTGATGACTGTGGCCAATTCTGCTATGAACATTGGTGTACATATGGCCCTTCTTTTCAGTACATCTGTATCTTTGGGGTAAATACACAGTGGTGCAATTGCAGGGTCATAGGGGAGCTACTCTATTTTTAATTTCTTAAGAAGCCTCCACACTGTTTTCCAAAGTGGCTGCACCAGCTTGTTCCAACCAACAGTGTAAGAGGGTTGCCTTTTCTCCACATCCTCTCCAACACTTGTTGTTTACTGTCTTGTTAATTTTGTCCATTCCAACTGGTGTAAGGTGGTATCTCAATGTGGTTTTGATTTGAATCTCCCTGATGGCTAATGTTGATGAACATTTTTTCACGTGTCTGTTAGCCATCTGTATGTCTTCTTTGGAGAAGTGTCTGTTCATGTATTCTCTGCTTTCCTTTCAATTTCATGAAATGAACAATTCAGAGCCCTGGGGAAACCTAAAACAGAGTTATCCATTTCTACTACCTAGGCATGAAACAGTAACTGATTTTGGATGGAGACAAAAATCACTGCATTGCAGTTACTTCTAATATTCTCCAGCTTCCGAGCCAATTTTCTTCCACTTTTCTATTTTTTTTTGTCTTGTTTTGTGGTTCTATGGTTTTAAATGCCATACCTGTTCTAAAAGTTCCCAGCTTTTTAATTACTTTATGCTGTTCCCATAATTCTATGTTCTTATTTTAATTCCTTCCTAAATGAAAACCTACCCTTGGACATGCAAAGCAATTTTCAACCCTATACTTTACCACCTTTTCCCATACACTTGCTACTCATACTGTATTTCTTGTATCAGTAAACTTCAGTTCCTCTTTTCAGGTTCTCAGCCCAAAAATTTTGGAGTCAACTTGATCTTTTTCTGTCACTTCCTTAATAGCCAATCCATAGACAGATGTAGTCAATTCTACTTTTAACCAACATCTAGAATCAGAACATTTCTCACTATTTCCATAGGGATTCAAGTCATGATAATCTACCTTCTGGAACATAAATAATCTTTTGTACTCACCTCCATCCTCCATTTTTAGTCTCAGTGATGGTGTCACCACTTTTGGTGACTTACTTTTTCCTTAAGAATGAAACAGAAGTTCATTTTAATGGACAGGTTTTTGTGGTAGAAAGTTAATGTTTTTAACAGAAAAGAAATCTAGCTTCATGACTTCTCTACTTCTTACTATCCATTTCTCCAAGGCCTACTTGCCATATCTCTAGATGTGAAACATGGAATGAAAAATCTTATAAAGGAATCATATGGTATTTTTTAAAAATGTGAACCAAATTCAATGTTGCAATCAATTATTTAAAAAAACTACCAGTAATTAAACAGTTGCATTGAGACCTTAAATTCTTTAGATATAAAGATAGTAATAAAACAATAAAAGCAACAAAACATTGTGTTTTTTTAATCATATGATTTTTCCTGTTAGTTTTATTCCTTTATCAAACCAAAGTCACTATTTGACCATTGTTATGGACTTTGAAGATTGCTTTAGACCACATAAGTACCTTCCCAACACCTAATTATAGTCTGTAATATTTTTCTTCCAGCATTTATTATACTATCATTAATAATTAATGAGTTTTTAGATTTCAAAACATTTCCAAAGAAACTGAATCTTGAGAAATTTGCTCCAAAGCAGAGTGTTCAATAATTAGTACAGATGAAATGTTCACTTAGAAATTTTGTCTGAATCTGAAGCCTGTAACCTTAATTACAACGCTATGCTCCTGTTCAATTGAAATGACAGATTGCCATTGTGTTGATGATGATGAACTTATCTCTATTTCTCTTGTTTCATGTGGGAAAATCACCAGTATTTGAAAGAATTTGTACCATCTTTTGCCTGGTATTTGCTAACTTGGCATGCTTAGAGAAAACTGCCATTCTTAACACAGGTGGCAAATTCTTCTGAAGGAAACTCCTGGATCCCACTCTGGTAAGGGGTTTTCAACTACAGCGAGTATTAAACTCAAATCTGACTGCTTATTCAATTAAAAAATAATATGTATAATCTAAAAACAAAAAACAAAAAACACAACGTGTCCAAATGTAAGACAATCACCAAGCATTATACATCCTCAGTTCAGCGCCAATTTCTTTGTTATCATCTCTTATAACTCTGGCCTTCCTTCTTTTGGATACTCATTTCATTTTCAGTATTCCCAATTGTCAGGAAGTATCTATCAGCAGCATCTAAGAGGCTGAGGTCACACTTTATCCTTTCCATCTGTGAAAGACTGAGGAAATCACTTTCCTGTTAAAGGAACCGAGTCTTTCCTTCAGATTGAATAGGCTGAGTTAGGTCATGTGCAGTACCTGGATCAAGAACAGTAATCAGGAGAATACTATGTGAGATTTGGTTTGAGTCTGCATCCCTGACACAAGTACACTGTGGGGATGAACAGATACAGGTAGATGTCATTCATTCTTTCATTCACATAATATGTATTTACTTAGAATTGCTGCAAGGTAGGGAATGTTATACATGCTGGATATACAACAGTGATCCAAATTGACAAACTGGTGCCTTGAAATAGCATATATTTTAGTAAAGGAGGGAGACAATGCAAATTTAATATATGATATAGCATATGAAGTTTATTATTTATGATATGTATGATATACTATGAAATGCATTTCAAGTCAATTTAGAAAAGTAAAACAATGTGTTTTGCACCCACGTAGGAAAGTAAAACAGGATAGTGTAAAGTTTTTACACTGATCAACAATACTTCTCATGTCACATAAAAATAATGAGTCAAAATAAAAAAGTCTGGAAAGGGGGAAGCGCTAGTTGTGGCAAAGGGTGTCCTACTAGATTTTAGAGCTTATTTTAAAGTTGTGGAACATAAGTAACTTTGATCTTGTCTTAGTGATAAATAGAGCAATGAGAGAGAATATAAAAATTCATTCATATAATAAAGAAATTCAGTTTTGGCAGTACAGATGAATAGGAGAAAAGATGGCTCAATAAATTGAAAATGATCTTCTATGAAGAAAATAGAGAAATCAATCTCCTATCACATATTATAATCATATAAATTTCCTTTTAATCAAATATTTAAATGCAAAAAACATTTTTTATTTTATTATTTTTTAAGTTTATTTTATTTTAACTGAGATATAAGTGATATGTGCATTATGTTAGCTTTGGGTGTACAATATAATGATTTCATATTTGTATGTATTGTGATTAGTAACTACATTAGGTCTGGTTAGCATCTGTTACCATTTTTTAATTTTAGAAAAAATAATATATTTGAATTTCTTACTTTATTTTTGGATCATGATATATTTTGTCTTTTGGTTATGAGATATGTGGATAAAACACCTGAAGGTCCTTCAAAAATTAACATTGCATGCTGGCCATCATTCATGAATTCCAAATTCTTACATATGGATGAAAAACACAATATTTATAAAATGTCTACTGTGCTTCAGGGTTATGTAACATATTGGATAAATTTAGGCGAAAGTAATACTACTTTCAAAGAATTCAAATTAATGTGTATATTTTTTAGGAGGAATAAAATCACATTATTATTTATCACACATTTACTGTAGAAGAACATTGAGGCATCATCAGGACCGTCTAGTGAAATGATCTACAGATTAGAAATATTTGAAATTCATTGCTGCAAATCTCCTTGTTCCTCATTCTCATTATCACCTAAAAAAAATAAACAAACAGATGGCAGGAAAGAAAACAGAAAACTGTAAGTTATTCATTGTAGTCTCTCATGGGGAAACGTTTTTAGTCAATCCCAGAACAGGAAAACATAAAATACATTGTAGATTATTTATTTTTCATGTTTCATGCTTATTTTATCTATGTTTGAGATTTGGGGATTTTTGGAGAGCCAGTCATATATTTCACATAAATAAATGTAAATCAAGTGATATGCTAGTTGAAAAGAGCTATGTTGTTGAGGGACTAAATGTTTGTGGCAGAGGTCTCAAGGTATCACATGATTCTGAATTTGATTCTATAGAATGTACAAGAACTGATGTGACTTCAAATATAACACAAACCAGTTGTGTTAATCAAAACAAAAACAGTTAATCAAAATACATATATTATTAAAGAAATTGAATCATTCAAAAGAATTGAAAGGTACTTTGCAGTAATAAGAGTATATGCATGTGATTGGGCATTAATACTTGGCCAACTGTCTGAAAGAATTATTTTCTATTAAACTTTTAAAAGTGCTGACTCTGCCCCTTTGTGTCTATAAACCTTCCACACACACACATACACACACACAATATATGATGACATATATGATATATATGTGTGTGTATATATATATATATATATATATATATATATATATATAATGCAATTGGAGATACAGAGGCCATGTAATCTGGAATATTTATATCTGCACATCTTATATTCCTGCCTCAGTTGAATTTAAAAAAGAAAGGAAAAAGAGAGAAAGAAAAGAAGCAACTAAAAAAATAAAAAGATGACTTTCTGTGATGTTTTTTATTTGGACTAAAAGTCTCCATAGTTTCATATTTTATTCTGCTTTCTGGTTATTTTGCTTTATCTTTTAGATACTTATTAAAGCATATTTTTATATTAGTTTGTAATACTCATTAGGACTTATTAATGCTCTTTTTTCTTCTATTCTTTCCTAAACAGAATGATTCAAAAGTACCTGATATATAAAGTATGAATGAATGAATGAATAAATAGAAGAAAATCATTAGAAAAATATAAGATAAACATTAAACTTTATAATAAATTAGTCTACCCCTAACATGAAAAATATGCATGCTAGTTTAAAAAAAGTTAAAGTGTCTGTGAGTGGAATTTAACATTTTGAGATGAAAGCAAAGGGCATGTCTGCTGTGCAGTTTTAATAATTCAGTAATCAAACAAGTACTTTATTTTTTATTACTTTAACACTCAGTACATTAGACAAGAATTATAGAAAGCTGACAAGTAACAGTATGCAGTGAATTACCTGTCTTCCTGATTATTACATGGCTGTTGTACTTCCAATTATTTAGGATTACCCTTTTGTTTTCTGAAGCAAGCTAGAAGAAATATATTAATGCCTTAATTTATAAAAAAGGAGTTAGAGTATTTCTTTTAGTACCTATATTTCAAGCTTTTAAGTTTTTATTTGTTCATTTTTTAAAGATTATTGCTTTTCACTAAGAAAATGACAAGTCTCATTATAGGTTTCTGATTCAAGATCAGCCTCCTTGAACAAATGAGTGTGACAATTATGAGGTTTCTCAGGCTAGTGCTGGCTAAGTCTGAATGTCTCCATTTGATTGTTTGCTTGGTGTTCCCTTTCTTTATTATTTCATTTGTGTTTCTACCAATTTTGTGTCTTTTCTTTTTTGTTAGGAAGTAGCTTTCATTCCAAAAGTTTCTGGTGACTTCTGGTGGAGCTTCCAAAAAGCATTCTTGATTCTCTGTACTGTTTTAGAGAAAATATTAAATCATTGGAAGGAATTTTAAAACTTACTACTTGGCAGGCAGTAAACATTTAACTGCTTCACTAATTCAAATAATGTAGATCCCGAGTAAAATTAAGGAAACAAAAGAAAACACAGAGGAAAAAAATAGGATAGCGGGAAACACAATGGAAATATTTAGTTGTGTATATAAGTATCTCTATATTTATAGAAGTATAATTATTAAAACATATACAATTATAATAATAAAACATTGATTATGAAATATTTGGAATAGAAGATGTGTGATAAACAGAATTTTATGTAATATAAACTTAAAAGCTAGCCATTTCTTTTACTTTGAGAAAGGGGAAAAAGTAAAATATTTTGAAATCTTTAAAATTCACACCTTTACTAGCAAATGGAATGATATCACCATAACTGACACAATTTGACATTAGGGATAGCTGAGAATTCAGAGAATGATGATGCATTTTAATTTTTAATTAACATGAATATCTTAGTTTCCTTAATGAATAAAAAAGTAAGATTAAGGAGAAGTTTTGTACATTAATATGGAATCAATAAAATGTTTATTTTAGCACAGTTGAATTTATTATTCAACAGTAATGACCCATTTATAACATAACTACAATAAAGCATTCTAGTAATAATGTTAATAATTGGGAACTTAAGAATATCAAACAATTGAGAAGGAAAACAAAGGATAGATATCCCTTGATTTTGTATCTGATCGTCTAAGTAATTCCATGTTGTTAGATAGACATGAGGAGAAAAACATATTCTGAATATATTGTATATTTGTGTTTACATAAATATACTTTTATAATGGTATTTTAGGAATGATTGTGATATACAACAAAATAATATATTTCAGTAGTTAAAAACAAAGACTGAGGATAGGTTCTTTCAATGCTGACTATCTCTCATTAAAAATGTTAAATTAGGTAATATCTTTATATCTCAGAGTCTCAGGTTTATTTCTTGAAGCTTCATTTTTCAGAGAAAAATCCTATATTGTTGATTAATTGTTAAGTGTTATGTGATGTATAATAATAGAAATGGTGTCCACAATTTGACTGGTGACAGAAGAGACTGACAGAACCACAAACACATCTATAATGTTATTTTCTCTTTTGAGAGTCATGTGTTCCTTGATACTGCTGTGAAAATAGGAATCACTCATACTTCTAAAGCTATTTTCCCACTGTTAAAAATTAATTAGGAGAATACCATTTCTAACCCAGGTGAGACAATCTGTAATTCCTAACTATAATATTCTAGAGGAGAAGAAAACCTGAAGCTATTATTTTTAAATGGCTAAGGAAATCACACATGATAGAAGAAATATTTAATTTTTTGTGGAAATATTATTTATAATTTCTGTTTATAGGCTCTAGCATTTTTCATCTCTAGGTTGTCTGTTTGAAGAACAAATTTATAGAGCACACTTAACAAAAAACAGAAGTAAATAAAAACCTAATCATCTATTGTAAATTATGAAAAAGCTAGTAGGAATTTGCAGCCTCAAAGCCATCAAGGTGCAGAATCTTAATGGACTTAATAGGAGCTCAGCAGACATATCTTCACAGGCCATTTGATTAAAGCTGATAGAAGAAAATTCAAAATTTACTTATTTTCAGAAAGGTAATTTTCTATTTTCTATTAGGAAACATGATTTTTATGTACACTGTATACTTGATAGACAGTAACTACTTTTTTTGCTAGGGAAATCTAATTTATTTTAATAATAAAATAAAATCTAAAACAATAATAAAATAAAAACATCCATTTAGTGGTTGTAGAATTTTACTAAGTACATGTCCCTAAGAATCATCAAATATAAATCCTTGTGTCCTTTATCACTCTCCTACCTGATGTGAAAATTTGCAAAATTTCATTACTCTTAAAAATTGGAATGTAATGATCATGCATATATTCTACCTTTCATACAGTTAAAATATACATATTTTATTTCCTTAAGTAGATCATGAATTTTCTAAGAACACAGAAGTCCCTTGTTATGTTTTATATCCATGACAGACTTTGTTATCAACCTTATTGTTAGGGATGGACAGGTTTTATTGTGTTACAAGTGAGCACCAAAACGCCAGTGCTAACCAGTATAAAGGTTAGTTTTTCAAAGTCCTGTGCCAGCCCAGAAGGTAATTCATGGCTCTGGACTCTATATTGTTGAAAACACTATCTTCATCATATACCTTCACAGTTCTCTGACAAGAAAATGTGATCTAGAGGTGCACATACAGGACACATTTAAAATCAGGTGCAGCAATGTCTTGCATAGCTTCTTCCCATATTCCTTTGGCCCAAATCTAAACATAGAGCCACAGCCTAAAGCTAAGAGAAGGTATAAAACAGAAGAACAGATGTGTATTCTACCACACTACCACAATTACCCTAATCAATAAAAGAAGAAATATTTCTAATAGCTTAACTGATTCAGGCTCTATTACTAGTGTTTTATACGTATTGACTCGTGAATTTTCACTTAACTTAATGAGATAAATACTATTAAAAGCCTCATCTTTAATTTAGAGAAGTTTAATTCTGTAATGAATAGCCCAAAGTCTCAAATCCCCATGGATTTACATTATGAAACTATAGTTCTCTTTCATATCACAATAAGTTGCATGTGGGGCAGGGAAGCATCTTCTCCAGGCAGTATATCAGGGACATTGCCATCTTCCATCTTGTAGCCTTGGCCTTGAGCATCATCAGAGTTCTTTCCTTTTTACATTTTGATGGGGAAGAAGAACAGAATTATTATGGGTCAATTTTATGGGCCAGGCTGGGAAGTGCTGCATCACTGGTCTCATTTCACTGGCTAGAAAAAGAGCATTGCCTGAACTGATATGAATGTATAGGAAATGGGGAATATATTTGGACTTTGTACCTAAAAACAAAAGAAAACATAGGTAATGATGAGTACTGGCAGTAGTTGTCACACACCATTTTTAAGTAGAAAATCATGGAAGAGAGAGCTTAAATAACAACTTGGTCAAGGTCACACAGCTAGGAAATGACAGAAAAAGAACTTGACCCATATAATTTATCTTCACAATCTCTACTCCTACCCTTCATACTATTTTTGTAATGCTTATAATTTAACAAAAATGTTTAATACATATTTCTTAAACAAATGTATGTAGAACAGATGATTCCACCTAGAATATAGAACAGGTAATATAAATATACTTTTATTAAATGATTGAATGTAGAACAGATAATTTTACCCAGATAATTGATGTAAACCATTTTTTTTTCTTTTGGCTACTACTTGCTGGCATTTTAAAATCACTAGTAAGGTGTTACCCAAGCACATTATAATATTTAATTCCTTGGAAAATATTTTCTAGATACTCAGTTTAGCTTCAGTAATGTGTTCCCCACACCCAATTTGATGATTAGCTGTTCAGCCATGCATCTGTTGATTTGGTTTCCTTACCTTCACCTTCATCTGTTCCAGCACATATCTTTTATAATACAGATAGAGAAATTTAGAGTTAGCACTCGTTTCCCTAATCAATTTAGATTATCCTCACAGAGGACAGAATCACAGGAAACATTCCAACAATTATTGAGAGAACGGAAGGTAGTGGATTATCAGACACTTCTTCTACTTTAGTTTGGGAGAAAGCCACTCTAAGAATGGGTTTTTCCAGCATAGAAAACATGAACAAAAGAAAGGGAGGGTAACTTTCATGAGAGATAGAAAATAACTTTTAAAACATCCTATTTCCCTGCCTTAACTTGCAAGGAAATTGCTATACTGTTAATGGTCTGTGAATCTTTAATTACAGATAAATGTTCATGTTAGTATCTGTCCTCTGGGCAAAAATGCAAACACATTACACCACAAGAGCAGCAAAGAAATGAATTTATGCTTTAATGAGCTGTGGAGTCTTATTATTCACCTAATATAAAATGACACTTTGACTTTGTACTGGAAACAAACTGGGAATATGAGGTCCAATTTGTATTCAAGAAAATTGTTTACTCTGAAAATTTATCCAATGATAAGTTATTTTTTTCGTATCTTGAAGACTTCCTTTTATTGCCTTTCCTTTCTTTTTTTAATTAGTTTAAAGTAATTATTTGAAAATTCAACATTAATCTCTCTAATCTAGAGGGAAATTATTCATAGTAAAAGCTCATGTTGGGTTTGTCATTTGACAGTGACACTGTGTGTTTTTCTATCTATATAAGAACAAGAAAAATCAAAATTAACAATTGCCCCAAATGCTAATGGCCTGTCCATCTAATCAAGCACTTTTCATTATGTAGCATCACCAGATTTAATTGAGCATTTAATTCATAGTTTGTCACTCTGCTGGTTGCTTGGTGATTTATATCCAGTCCTCACACCAAAGCTAGAAGATAATGTTGATTTAAATGGGACATTAAAACTCATACTATTTTAAAATAAGAAATAAAATATGTCTAGTAGATATGTTAGTGTTATTCTTGATGTTGCTTATATCCCAAGTGTGGTGCATATTAGAGAAGAGGAAAAATGATAACAGCAACGAACTTATGGCCTAACAAATGAAACTTACAAGCATTTATAACAATCATAATCTGGAAAATTAAATATTATTAAAAGGGTCACAATCATTAAATAGCCAATCAAATTTTCACTTCTATTAGAAGATTAAATTTATATTCCAAAACCATATTACTATAGCTTCTATAATATGAATTATTATTTGCTTTTATTCAGCTGTAGGGAAAAGATAACATTTTTCATCTTCCTGAAACTTATTTGACAACTGTTACAGGGATTTGCAACTTCAAATCTAAGTAAAGCAGTGGAATTTTTGTAGTTTGCAGGGAGAAAGAAAATCAGGTCTGAAGAGCTAAAAATTAACAATTCTGATAAAAGTGAGTAGGATAGAAAAGGTTTGAGGTATTTGATGTTTGCATAGGTATTATCATTTCCAGTTTAAAATCAAGGAGGATAATGCTCAGTGAGTGTAAGTAACTTTATTCATTCAGAATGTATTTATTAAGTTCTAGTCTGTGCTAGAGACTGCTATGAAGTGAGAATTATAGCAGTGATAAAACTGACCCATTCTAATCTCATGTACGAACATAAATAACCCCCACAATGTTTACTTACTTTAAATTATAGTAGGTCCAAAAAAAAAGAGAGAGAGAGAGAGAGAGAAATAGAAAGTGCTGTGAGGAACACTGGATGGTTTTGATCTTGTATGGGTGTCAAGGAAAAAAAAAATCTGTGAAGAACTGTAATTTAAAGGGTCACTTGAAAATCTGTGTATTTATTAAATTACATGTGTTTATGTAATTGAGAGAGAAGGAGAGGAGAAAAAGAAGGGAAGAAAGAAGGAGAAAGGAAAAGAGAGACAGAGAGAATGTGCGTGTTTATGTTATTTCTTCTCCCTCTGTATTCTGAGCCAGTGAAAAATGGGCAGAGTAGCCGATTGAGAATAAGAGCACAATTCATACTTTATTTCTGCTGAAGTGAAAATGGACAAAATGGCCTGGGCCAGGAAAATATACTTACTGTCTCTTTGTCCTAGAATTGAATTTACTTAAGCACCTAGTTGAAGTGAAATAAAATGATTCATAGACACAAATCTCATATTTGTGAGAGCACTGTATCAATGTTCATGCATATGATGACTGAATTAATCTATAAAAATACATTTCACTTTTGGAATGTATGAAAATAATTCTTAAATACTAACATATCTTATATAGTCCTCATTTTATATGTATTCTACTTTATGAATTGGCATTTTCATCCTACTTCAACCACCCACACATACTGCTTCTGTTTTATAACCACCCCAAATGAAAATCTCTATTCAACCAACTCTTTCCTTTACATTGTTGAACAAACAGGTAATTTTCCTCCCCTTATTTGAATGGTCACTACTAGTTCGAAACCAATGATTATTTAAATTTATTATATACATCACCTTTCCTCTTTCTCTAGTTTTTCACTCTAAAATTTGATAAATTCTTGTCACTCTCATTAACTCCATCACATATATGAAGCAACATGACTGTCAATGCAATTAACTTCATCACATATACTTCACAAAGCACTAATTCTTTTCTTCAACCTTACATAAAATTTGCAAGCTCATTAGGCTCATTTATGCTTCTAATCTGTCTATAAAAGATATATCTGAATAGCCTAGAAATTTTATTGGAACAATGTAGCTTCTCATAACGAATAGCTGAATTTATCTCAGAATTTAAATTCATAATTTCATTGATTTATAGAAGAAGTAAACATTATAAGTCACAGTATATGCTAACATTTTTATCTTCTGGCATAGAAAAAGGCACAGAATAAGAATTTTGGAAATAAAAGAGACAAGGGAATTTCATGATGGTGTAAGGCAATCATCAAACTTTGAAATATATACTAAACATAGGAAAATGAGTAGCCTTAAAAATGTATTAATTTATTATATATCTCTATGTCTGTATTTTAATCATAATAAGTTATTTTGCATTTTCTCTCCTCCTTTTAAAATTGATTTAAAATAACCACTCATTTATTCATTCATGCAACAAATATTTATTAAATGATTACTTGTTCCAGGTATTTTTTCATGTGCTGTGGAAAGCAATGAAACAAAACACATAAAACTTATATTCTAATGGAAAGATACACAAAAAAATAAAAAAAGGTAAAATATATAGAATGTTAGTGATAAGAGATGAGGAGAAAATTAAGCAAGAGGACCATATGGCTGTGGCAGGTGGTATTTTTCAAATATAGCCACAACTACATCGCCCATCCTACATGCTGTTTTACAATGTGATATTACCACCTTGCCTTTAAAAGGCAGTGCTGGTCCACATCCTCATGAATCCTAGTGGTTCTGAGACTAGTTTAACTAAAATAATGCAGTAGAAATGACAATTGTGGTTTTACAGCCAGGTCGCGATACAGACTTCACTCTGTGTATTGCGACACTAGCTTTTGGAGCTCTGTGCCTCATATAAGAAGTCTGGTTATCCTGCTATCCTTAAATGCTCTTAGCAAGTCCAAGGCATATAGATAAATGACTTGCAGGTCCTGTGTTGGAAAATCCCATCTGAGGTCCTAATTGGAAGGCAGATCCGTTATTAAGGATACTTACAGGTTATTTCAGCCCCTGGCTTTCAAGTCCCCACAGCCAATAGTTAAGACCAATCTCATCTAGTATTGCCCTGTCCAAATTCCCAACCCATAGAATGTGTGAACTAATAAATGTGTTTTGGGATGGTCTGTTGCAGTAGTAAGTAGAAAGTGGGATCTTACATTTTAGACCAGATGACCAGGGAAGACTGAGATTTATGTAAAGTCTGTACTGCCTGTTAGGTAGCCAAATGGAGTTGTCAGCAAAGGAGAGAAGATAATGAGTCTAAAGATTAGTAAAAAGGCCCAGCCAGGCTCAAGACAGGCCCCTAGAAGGCCTTACTTGGGAAATACTGCATAAAAATGGAGTGTTCTTAAAGTATTTTGTCTTACTTTTTTAAGCACTATTATACATATTCATAAAAGGAAGCATGTTTTCCAAGACCCAGAGTCATTTTCCAATTGTATCCATAGGATGCAAGTTTGAATATTTCAATATTTTAATATTTATTTTTACATATTTGCAATGTACATGATTTTAAACTTTTCTTTTAAGTTTAAATGTAAATTATTATATTTAACCATTCCTTCAGATTCTTCTCATTTACTTAAATCTCATTGCTATTCAGTTGATGAGGAAATAAATAAGTATATTTACCTGAAGTCTTAATTTTAATTTACTACATTTGCTTGATTCTAAAATCCCAGATAAAACTACATGATTGTGCTGAGCAAAATAAGTTAGTCAGAGAAGACAATTATGTGGTTTTACTGTATGTGAATATAGGAAACAGCACAAAGGATCCAGTGAGAAGGGAGGAAAAACTGGATGGGAAGTCATCAGAGAGGGAGAAAAACCATGAGAGACTCTTAACGATAGGAAACAAACTGAAGGTTGCTGGAGGGGAGGTGGTTGGGAGGGATAGGGTAAGTGGGTGATGGGCATTAAGGGGGACACGTGATGTGTGAGCACTGGGTATTATATGCAACTGACAAATTATTGAACACTACATCTGGAACTAATGATGTACTAGTTTAACTATTAAAATTAGCCAACTAGTTGGCTAATTGAATTTGAATTAAAAAAATTCAAGTTTGAGTATGAAAAATTAAAAATGAAGTATGGCATTAAAAAATGCATAATTAATATAAAAGCACATGCTATAAAATTATATTTACATATTAATTTAATTTCATAAAAGATAAAATATAAAAAACTGCATTTCAATATCAATAATATGCAATAGCAGTACAATATTTGGGTTGTTGTTTTATATGTAAATTTAGATTTATTCTTTTTTTTTAAAGATTTTATTTATTTATTTGACAGACAGAGATCAGAAGTAGGCAGAGAGGCAGGCAGAGAGGGAGAGAGGAGGAAGCAGGCTCGCTGCCGAGCAGAAAGCCCGATGCGGGACTCAATCCCAGGACCCTGAGATCATGACCTGAGCTGAAGGCAGAGGCTTTAAACCACTGAGCCACCCAGGTGCCCCTAGATTTATTCTTTTAAAAATTCCACCTTATGAGGCACCTGCATGGCTCAGTCAGTTAAGTATCTGACTCTTGATTTTGCCTCAGGCCATTTTGCCTCAGACAGTGGGGAATCTGCTTGAGATTCTCTCTCTCTCCCTCTGCCCCTGCATCTCTTTCTCTCAAATAAATAACTAAATAAAAATAAAAATAAGAAGTGCACCTTAAAATCACAGAAGAAAAAGCAGTTTTTTCCATATGAGCAACAACAACAACAAAACAATTAGGAAATCATCATTTACCCTGTAGGAATTTATGATTTATATTATTTTGACTTACCTCAGTGTGCTACTCTACATATTTAAATAAGATGACTATTAGAGTTAATGAATGGGAAAAAGACCAAATATTTTAATATTTATAGATTAATCATTTCCTCTGGTTTGCATGTTCTCTGAGTTATAACGACATAGGCATAGAAAAGTGCATGGATAGAGAAAGTGGTGAGGAAGTTGGGCCATTAATGCAAACTAAATGAAGTTTATAAATAATGCCAATTTAGTCTTCCAAAATCTTCCTGTCCAATCTGGTCCCCAATATCATTTTCCAATAACATAGGCATATTTTTCTTCACACACATATTGTCAAAATTATATTTGAACACTAAAGTGAAAATAAATGAAAATGATTCACAAAAAATTCATATAATATTCTCCACTGTTAATTCCATTTTACTAGTTACAAATGTTTATTAAATTGTATGAAAGTAGATGTTTAGATACCAGCTAGTGAGCTATGAAGGGTTTGGGAATTACTATATTCTTACTAACCACTCTTCATCCCCTTCTGCTATCTACAAATAATGTCTAATTATAAGCAGCCACAAATAATATATTAAAGTCAGCTTTTGTTAACTCTGTTTATTAAACAAGTTATTATTAAAACAAAGCATATAAAAATAGACATTATGTTAATTATTATTAATTTTTGGTAACAGTGACAAAATATATAAAAGGAAATGAAATTTTGGTATTATGTATGTTATCATTTAATAATTCATAAATTTAAAAAAAGAAAGAGATTAGTTTAAAAAATGTATAACCCGTAGAGTTTATCTGTATGGCACAACAAACTGAATCATAAAAAACTTTAGGATTGCCCATCTTTAATATAATTTTCTACATATCTAGTGTCATGAGCATGCTATGAAGGCTTACATACAAATTTTATCTTTCCACAATGTCAGCTTTATTCAGTCATAAAGCGAGGTTAACATAGTAATAGAGCAGGTTTAGGATACCAAACTCAATGACTTTTCAACATGTCTTTAACTTGGCTTCTTACACATCACACAAAGCAAGTCACAGGACAAGTCACACAACAAGGAAGATAGAACAAGGGGTCGGAAATTAATGAACCAAACATAGTTGAAATAAAGCCTCTGTCCAATCTGGGTCAGGTCTCATCACTTACTGCTTATCCTCTTTCAAGTAGTGAAGGACCTCTGTTCTGTTAGGAGATCAATTGGGCAGAGCCTTCATTGGCAGCTGCCTTTTTAAAGTGGTCAGGCCTAGAGAGGGAGTCAGTGTCCGAAGAGTCTGACAGTTTCCTGCCAAATCCTCTTTTTCTAAAGGGGTTTAATCAATCTTGGGATCTTACAGACCTCCTCTGTTTCTGCTGGTTATCAGGTCTGAGTGTGTCATCAGCCAGTGCTGGTCTCAGGGATACGTAGTCTTAGCTGCAATGCCCTTAGCTGCCTGCATCATTGTTTGACAGAAGTCCCTTCTTGATACAAGTCTCTGCTTGACGTGAGTGACTCCATCTTGCTCTCTATACCAAGTGACTAAAATTTTGAATAATTATATTTCTCTCTAATTAACATAGTAATATTAATATTCCTAGATGTCAGATTTCCATGGCTGAATAATATATTTTCTATTTTTAGTGGATTGTATGTCATTTTAAATGTTTTTTTCCAACAATAACAAAATATGATAGATTTACTCTGCTTTATACTATTTACTAGATGTCTCTGAAGCATAGTTTATAGATGTACTATGTGCAGTAGAAATATGAATGATTTGTTTACATTACTCTATATAAATGATTTGTTTGCTTAATGTCTTGGAAATCATTTGATGTATTATGGTTGCTGATCCTGTTGTCATCAGATTACTATAATAAACAAGATCTGTATCTAATTCGGTCCTCTCTTGTCTAAACCAAATACAGGTGTTTTTATCTCCATTTTTTTATATTAGTGGCGCTTTTATCAAGTTCATATTGATGTGTCGCATTAAAAGTTTTAATTTTTCCTTATTAAATATTATTTTTTAAAATTATGAAATATTTCAAACAAGAAAAAGTAGAGCATCTTATAAAAAATATCTTTACATACCCTAATAAAATGTAAGAAAAGTGAACAGCACTTTGCCACATTTGCATCCGACCTATTATTTGAAAAACAGACATTATAAATGACATGGTGACTTCTTTGCTCAATGATCCTTCACTGGGGCACTAACCTGATCTTAGTGTTTATATCATAGATTGATATTATAATATTTTTACTGCATATGAGTAAATTATATAGAGTATATAATGTTTTGCTACTTTAGTGTTTGAGTATAAAAACATCTGTTAGTGTGATTACTGTAATTTAATGGTTTCATAATTTTGTATTCTAGGTTGAACTGTGTTTATTAATTTAAAAAGATTCATTTTATGAATAACGCATTTATTTAGTCCATTTCCCAGTTTGTAGGAGCCATACTATTTTTATAGTATATATCTAGAACTGGATTTATTGAGTTTTATGACATGACATCATTCACATTTACTAGCTGTATTAGTTATTAATCATTGTGTTGTAAATTTCTCCCAAACATAGCTACTTAAATTAATAAACACTCATTTTCTCAGTTTTTGTGGGTGAGTAATCCTGGTATGGTCTCACAAGATGACAGTCATCTCAAGGTGTGACTGAGGATGGATCTGACTCCAACCTCACCTACTAGCTGTTGGCAGGACAATCTCATATGTTGAGCTAAGGGCCCAGAATCTTCACTGGCTATTGATGGAAAGCCAATTTTGACCCTATTCACTAGGCGGTTCACAGTATAGCTGCTGACTTGACCACACTGAGCAAGGGAGAGATCCTAACCTTTGTTATCCAAACTCAGAAGTAATATCCTATCACTTTTGATGTATTTATATATTTTTGGATATTAATCTCTTATTTGATAAATGGTTTCAAGTGTCTCTCCCAATCTGTAGATTGCCTTTTCATTTTGTTGATTGTCTTTTGCTGTCTAGAGGTTTTTATGCTTGATGTAGTATCACTTATTTATTTGTGGTTTTTTTTGTGTGCTTTGATGTCATAGTCAAAAAAACCATTTCCCAGATCAATGTCAAGGAGTGTCTTCCCTTTGTTTTCTTCTAGGAGTTTAATGGTATCAGGTCTTATTTTTAAGTCTTTAATCCATCTTGAGTTAATTTTTATGAATTGTATAAGTTAGGGGTCTCAATTCTTCATTTCTTTCTTTCTCTCTTTCCTTTCCTTCCCTTCCTTTCCCTCCATCCCTCCTTCCCTCCCTTCCTTCCTTCCATCCTTCCTTCCTTCCTGTTTTTGCATATGGTTATTTAGTTTTCCCAACACCATTTGTTGAAGAGCCTATGATGTTATAAATGGGTAGATTTATTTATTTCTTTTTCAGATGTTTTGTTGCTAGTATATAGAAATACAACTGATCCCTTCATGGTGATTTTTTTTTCCTTAACTTTATTGAATGATTATGTCTAACTTTTTGTTGTTGTTGTTGTTGTTGTTCAGTCCTTAGGACTTTCTATATATATAAGAACATATGATCAGCAAATAACAATTTTACTCTTCCTTTTCAGTTTGAATGTCTTGTATTTTTCTTGACTAATTACTCTAGTTAGGACTTCTAGCACTCTGAATAAAAATGGTAAGGGTTGTCACCCTTACTTTGTTTCTGGTCTTAAAGTAAAAGCTTTTAATTTTTTACTGTGGACTATGATGTTAGGTGTGGGTTTGTCATATACGGCCTTTATCATTTTGAGGTTTGTTCCTTCTATACCCAATTTGATGAGGGTTTTTCTCTTGGATAGATGTTGTATTTTGTCAAATATTTTTTCTGTATCTATTGAGATGGTAATATGATTTTTATTTCTCATTCTATTAATATGATGTGCCACATTTATTTATTTTCATATGTTGTACAGTTATTGTGTTTTGGGTAGATCCCACTTCATCATGGTGTGTGTGGGTTTAATTGTGCAATTGTATTAGGTTTGCTGATATTTTGTTGTGAATTTTGCAAATATATTCATCAGAGATATGATAGGCCACAAAACATATTTTATCAAACTTAAGAAAATTGATATCATTCAAAGTATAATTTCTGACCAAAATGGTAAGAAACTAGAAATCAATGTGGAATTTATTTAATTTATTTAATGTGGAAATTAAACAGCACATTCCTGACTAGCCAGTGGGTGGGTGAAAGAAGAAATCAAAAGGGAAATAAAGGGACGCCTGGGTGGCTCAGTTGGTTGGACGACTGCCTTCGGCTCAGGTCATGATCCCGGAGTCCCGGGATCGAGTCCCGCATCGGGCTCCCAGCTCCACAGGGAGTCTGCTTCTCCCTCTGACCTTCTCCTCGCTCATGCTCTCTCACTGCCTCTCTCTCAAATAAATAAATAAAATCTTAAAAAAAAAAGGGAAATAAAACAAATATCTCAAATGAAAATGGAAACTCACCATACCAAAACTTATGGAATGCTGTAAAAGCAGTATTGAAAGGGAACTTTAAAGCAACAAATACATATATTAAGAAATTAGAAAGATCTCAAATAAATAACCTAAACTTACACCTCAAGAATTAGTAAAAGAAGCCCAAAGTTATCAGAAGGAGGGAAAAAATAAAATCAGAATAACAATACATGAAATAGAGAACAGAAAAACAATAGGAAAAAAATCAGTGAAACTAGGACATGATTTTTCAAAAAGAAAAACAAAACTGATAAAACTTTACTTAGAAAACAAAGATAAATGAAGACTGAAATGAAATCAGAAATGAAAAAGATGATGTTATAATGATACTACAGAAATACACAAGATCATAACCGACTACTACAGCTAGCTCTACATCAACAAATTAAACTTTCTAGAAGAAACAGATAAATTCCTAGAAACACACAATTAACCAAGAACACATCAGAAAGAAATGCAAAATCTGAACAGAATAAGAAGATTGAATTAAATTAAAAACCTCCCAAGGTAGAAAAGTCCAGTGTCAGTTTTTATTGGTGAATTTTAACAAACATTTAAAGAATTAATGCCATTCCTTCCTCAAACTCTTCCAAGAAACTGAAGGGGAGGGAACACTTTGAAACTCATTTTATGATGTTAGCATTACCCTGATATCAAAGCCATATAAAGACACAAGAAGAAAATAAAACTATTGGCCAATATTTGTGATTGTTTTAAATTTTAAACTTATCAACATGATAAAAAAAATCAGCTTTTCTCCATTTCTTGTCAATTCAGTACAGATTTATAATTTTTCCAATGGATTATTATTATTTTGCTTATTTTACATACAATATCATTGCAGTTCATATTTTTCTATATGTTTATTCACCTTTTCAATCCCCTTTGCTGTGAATTATCAGTTTTACTTTTTTCAACTTGGTTTAGTTGTATTTTTTAATTTGCTCAAAATTTCTATATTATTACAATACTAATGTTGTTTCTTAAAGGTTTAATTGAGGTATAATTAATATACAAATAACTGCACATATTTAATACATAGAATTTGATGAGTTTAGACATATGTAAATACACATGATACCATCACCACAATCAAGGCACTAAACTTATCCATCTTTTCCAAAAGTATTTTTTTGTCATCTTTTTTTTTTTTTTTTTTTTTTTAAGATTTTATTTATTTATTTGAGAGAGAGGCAGTGAGAGAGAGCATGAGCGAGGAGAAGGTCAGAGGGAGAAGCAGACTCCCCGTGGAGCTGGGAGCCTGATGCGGGACTCGATCCCAGGATTCTGGGATCATGACCTGAGCCGAAGGCAGTCGTCCAACCAACTGAGCCACCCAGGCGTCCCTTGTCATCTTTTTTTAAGAACACTTTAACATGGGCGCCTGGGTGACTCCATCATTAAGTGTCTGCCTTTGGCTCAGGCCACAATCCCAGGGTGCTGGGATCAAGCCCCGCATCAGGCCCCCTGGTAAATAACAATGCTGAGCATCTTTTCATGAAACCCATTTGTTTATTGCATGTCTTCATTGGAGAAATGTTTGTTCAAGTCTTTTGGACATTTTAAAATTTTCTTTCCTTTGAGTTTTATATATTTTGGAGGTTAAACTCTTTTTATGTTTTTTAAAGATTTTGTTTATTTGACAGAGTGAGAGATCACAAGTAGGCAGAGAGGCAGGCAGAGAGAAAGGAAAGCAGACTCCCTGCTGAGCAGAGAGCCCGACGCGGGGGCTCGATCACAGGATCCTGGGATCACGACCTGAGCCGAAGGCAGAGGCTTAACCCACTGAACCCACCCAGGTCCCCTGGAAGTTAAACTCTTATATGAGATATGGTTTAAAAATATTTTCTCCCATTTCATTGGTTGCCTTTTCATTTTATTGTTCTTTTCTGTGCAGAACATTTTTATTTTGATGCATTCCCACTTGTCTATTTTTGCTTTTGTTATCCCTGCTTTTGGTGTTATATCTAAGAAATCATTGCAAAGACCAATGCCAAAAAGTGTTTCCCTATGTTTCTTCTAGGAGTTTTACAGTTTGATTTCTTTCATTTAAGGCTTTAGTGTACTTTGAGTTTATTTTTGAGTATTGTGTATAGTAAGAATTCAATTTCATATGTTTGCAGGTGAATATTCGGTTTTTTCAACATAATTTGTTGAAGAGATTATCCTTTCCCATTGTGTGTTCTTGGAACTCTTGTCAAAGACCATTTACTAAATATATGTGGGTTTATTTCAGAGCTCTCTCTTTTGTCCCATTGTTTTATATTGTGCTTTTATGTCAGTATTACACTGTATTTATTACTGTAGTTTTCCACAGCTAACATGCTCAATGGTGAAAAAATGAAAGCTTTTCTTCTAAGCTCAAGAACATGGCAAGAATGACCATTCTTTCCACCTTTATTCAATATAATAATAAAGGTTCTAGTCAGAGAAATTATTCAAGACAAAGAAATAAAAATAATCCAAATAAGGAAAGAAGAAATAAAATTATTTTTTTGCAAATGACATAATCCTCCATGTAGATAAACCTAGTGACTCCAAAAAGATTTTTTTTAAAGAAAAGAACAACAAACAAAGCAAAACAAAACAATAACAGTTAGGACTAATAAGCAAATTCAGTAAATTTGCAAGACACAAAATCAATATGGCCAAAAATCAGTTGGATTTTTATCTAACAAGGAGCCATCTAAAAAGGAATAAAGAAAACAATACAATCTATAATAACATTAAAAACAATAAAATGGGAATAAACTTAAACAAGCAAGAGATACACTGAAAACTATAAAACAGTGGTAAAAGAAATTAAAATAGACAAAAAGGAAAAGACATTCTGTGTTCATGGATTGGAAAACTTAACATCGTTCAGATTCCCATACTATCCAGTTGCAATATATGGATTCAGTGTTATCCTCATCAAAATCCCTACATTTTTAGAGATAGAAAAAAAAATCCTAAATTGAAAAGAATCATTCTAAAATTTACATGGAACCATCACAGATCCTGAATAGCCAAAGTAAGCTTGAGAACAAAGCTAGGGGCATCACACTCCTGATTTCAAAATACATCACAAAGCTGCAGTATTAAAACTACATGAATACTAATGATTTTTATGCTATGTATGTTCTAAAAATCTTCTATTTTGGGCTGTGGTAGATTGCAACAAATGGCTGCATCATATTGCAAACTTATTTATAGTATGACTTGGCAATTTTCCTCTTGAAGAAATAAAGACTAATAAAGATTCTGGGCAGCACACGACTTGCTTTAACCTGTAGAATTTTGTAGAAATAATTTTATGTGAATTTCAAACCTAGACTTCAAGAGAAGATGCACCTTTTAGTCTAACTCTGTTGGCACTCTGGTCTGAGACGTTCCTGGGGAAATACTGAGTCTGGTCTTTCTGATGATAGACTGCACAGAGACAGAGAGAAGGCCAACTAAAATCTATTGATAATGTTAATACTATTAAATGTTTAATGCTATTAAAAATATTTCAGAAATAAAATGAGACATTAAAAAATAAAGAATAACAAAAATGAAAGGATCAAAAATATTCAAACATACCTAAAACGAATCAAATACATTTTTTCCTAGATATGAAAACTATAATAGTTGAAGTAAAAAGGCAGTGACTTTTTTTAAATTTGTCTTTTAAATGCTGTGACTTATTTAATAATATTTCAGATACAGTTAAAGATAAGAGTATCAAACTGAAAAACAAACTTTAAAAAATACCTAGAATTCAGCAAAGAGAGTTAAATATGTCAAAAGTACTAATTAGAGATTCAAAGGCATAATAGACTATGGAGTTATATCATGCAAATGTATACTACAGGTTTCATTTGATCAAGGTTCAATTATAGAAGATATCTCACAGAAACCGGTAATAATGTGTACAAGTCTATATGTCATTAGAGAAAAATCAAGCATTATCACAATAACATTAAAGAAAGAATATGCATCATGGTCAAAGGCTGCCTCACAGCAAGGGACTTGACAGACAAACACAAACATTAATTGCCATTTTCTTAATGAGCCAAATAGAAATACTTTCTCTTGTTGATTGGAAATATGACATACGTATAGAACATTTTGGAACTAAAGATCCCAAACTGTAGTTTCTGTTGGGATTTCTAATACTTTGCTAATCGCATAGTCCTATCCTTACCATGTATTGTAGAATATTTGCATTGATCAAGTGCATTTCGTTTTGCAGTGGTAGCAAATACATCCAAAATCTTGGTGAATTAGTACAATCAATTGAGTTTTTTCCTCAAGTTTTGTTTCCATCAAGACACAATGAGGAACTCTTTGTTCAATAAATTTGTAATCTATACTGATGGATGGAATCTACACAGGTCACTCCACATTCACCAACTAGGAGACAGTAAGACTTCCTTGGAAAGCAGCATACTTCATTTCTCATATTTCACTGGACAAAGTCAAATTGACATGCCTGACTTCAAAGAGATCAGAGAAGGCTGAGGGTATACTCTGTGTAGAAAATAAACAAAATATTTGCCTGCAGTTCTAATGGTTACCACATAATTTATTTCAAAATAAATAGAAGGTTCCCAAAAGATTTTTGTGTGTGTGTGTGTTTATTTTTTTTATTTTTTTAAAAATTTCTCCGCCATCTTGCTCCTCCCCTCTCCCAAAAGATTTTTAAATATTTCAAACACACTAAGACCATCCCAAAAATTATTTGATATAATGCTCAATTAATATCTAAAAAATGTTTCATTTTTTATTTAAATAAACCAAATGCTTATCATTAATTAAAATTTTATTCAATATTGAAATAAATTTATGTTAGCTTAAAGCATCTTTTTAGAAGAAAAAAATAACATTTATTAAATTGCTTTACTTGACTATAAATCAGAGGATATTGAAATCTCCTTGTTTCTTTTATTTATTTTTAAGATTTTTATTTATTTGTCAGAGAGAGAGAGAGAGAGCATAAGGAGGGGGAGCAGTAGGCAGAGGGAGAAACAGGCTACCTGCTGAGCAAGGAGCCCAATGTGGGACTGGATCCCAGCACTCTGGGATCATGACCCTAGCCAAAGGCAGACGCTCAACCAACTGAGCCTCTCAGGTGTCCCAAATTCTCTGGTTTTAAGCTCATAGTAGGAAGAATTTAAATGAAACTTGGTAGAGCTGTTATACTTAATATTTATTTTATAAAACTTAAAGAGCTCTTTAAAAGTATTAATATATTCTTCTTGAAAGAAAAAAATAAGAAACAAAAAATTGTAAAAACATAATATACAATAAAATATATAGAAAATTGGTTAATTAGGAGGAGGTATTTGTGTATTACATAGATATAGATATATCCAATCATCTAGTTCTTCTGTATTCAGTATTGATTAAGTCCCATGTGCCAGGTACTAATGATGCTGTTTGACTACATCATTAAATAAAGCAGAAGCTATCTCTGCTTTCAGTAGAAGTTTAACTCTAGTAGATCAATGTTAAATTGATCATAGAGTAATATATTTGTCACATATCTTACTGTATGTATTTTAGAATGCTTATATGAGTACACACATATAACCACATATATTTGAGAGTATAAATGTTCAGCTATATATATCTTTTTAAAAATTTAATAGATACACAAAAAAAGAAAAATTTAATAGATACAGATTAATATAGATTCAAAGTATTTGTATAGATTTGTTTCAGAGTGGAATTATGCATATTTAGAAGTCTGTCTGCTTAAAGGTATAAGAGAATGAAAATGGACCATTTCCTAACACCATACACAAAAATAAACTCAAGATGCACTGTAAATATGTTTTCATGCCTTCAAAATACCTACATCATCATTTTAAATGAGTAGTCACTCTGTATTTTGTTACCATATTTGAATTATCACATACATGTTTTTTGGATATTTAAGATGTTGGAAATATTTTGTTATGTAACAGTAAAAGTTAATGAAGCTTTAAATAGAAATGTAAACTCACTGGGCTATGTTAAAATATTCCTCATGTTCACATTTAAAATTTACTGTCAAAACTAATACATTTGTTGGATGAAAATGCCTATATTTTTCTAATTGATGTCTTTAAAAGCTGAACAGATTGTTTTTACATACTGAATGTACTAAATAACAAAACCAATTTTTCTCAGTGAATCTTAAAAAAATATGCAAAACTAAGAATGAATATTCAAATGGAGCATTCATTTATTTTATCCACAATAAGTAGTTATTTATAGATCACAAAGGTACTTAATCTTTAATTTGTAAATAAGATATTCATTTAGAAAAGGGTGAATATCCCTTTTAAGTAGATTGTTCCTTTTTTTTCCCTTAAATCATATAGGCTCCTTCTAACATGAGAAATTTTACCAAAAATGTACTGCATGAAACATTTCCTGTCATGAATCTGAATTAGTTCCTAACACCATTTGAAATCAATGCTTCCTGAGACGCACTGCTTTCCTCAGTGTACATGCTCACAGGATGTAATATTATTAAACAACATTCTGGTCACTTTTACTTCTTTCTATTTCAGAAATGCTGTAATTCATAATGTGAGTATATTTGCTATTTTACATGGGAATTGAGAGTAAAAAATATATCAAAGAAATCATTAGTAATCTTCTGTAAGGATAATTGTCACACTTTAAAACTGCACAAATTTATTTCCAGATGGAAAATGGTAAATACATTATGTATGGCATACTAATATCAGGAACTTTGAAGAGGACAGGTATTTAAAGATTATAAACATAAATAAAATGACTCTTTTTTTTTTAACAGTTCTCTTAAAAAATCAACAACTCATTAAAAAATTTAAACTTTTATAGTAAACTTTTAATTTACTTTTTAAATTGTTAATTTACATATATCAAATTTGAAACCTAAGATTTAAATATTTTGTTTTCTGTTTAAAATATTTATGACAAGATTGTCTGCTTTTATTGTATCTGTTAGTGTAGTTCCTAATCTCTAATTCAGTTAAGTATGCCACTGTAAGGAACCTATCTATGTATGTATCTATCCCATGTCTATCTCTGCTTATTTCTGTGTATATGATTTAAACATTTTTAACTGATACCACAATTATAAAATGCACTATTCAAGTAAAAGTGATTTTTATATTAATGGATACCTCATTAGGTCTTTAAATACATGATATGTGTTTGAAATTTTTTATATGGAGAAAGGCTGATGATTTAATTAGGATTGATTGGCCTAGGTACAAATATAATGGACCTGAAGGAACCATGGATATTTTAACCAAAATTATTCAGCTATTACTTTTACTTAAGGATATCTTTGGTGACAACTAGAACACAGTATAGGCAAATATCAAACATTTATTCAAAAGTATAAATAGAAGGAAATAATAGCTGTGTTTAGTTAGAATATATAGAAATCTTTATTTTCACAGTTTCATCCAAATATTTTTATGTAAATTTTTATACATGAAAATGTTATACTGACATTAGCTTCCTGGCTGTGGAAAATAAAATTAAGCCAAACTTACAAAGTTTCATCTGGAACTAAAGTTAAGCTTTATTTAACTCAGCAAGTATTTATTATATAACTATAACAACCATAACTCATTCTCTCTCTCATTCTCTCTCTCTCTCTCTCTCTATATATATATGTATGTGTGTATGTATGTGTATATATATGTTTATAATTATGTACATCTATATATATCTATATATAAATGTTTCTCTCTAATACTGTATATAATAACAGTGTTCTGCTGAAATACAAATGAACAATTCTCCTCTTACATTGTATATGTGTGTGGTGTGGTGGGTTGCTGCTCACAATGACAAAGTGTGAACAAAGTCATTTAGAAGAAGGAACAAAAGGGGACTGAAGTATAGCTTAAGAGGTGAAATCAGTTAAGAAAGATGGAGCAATTTAGGAAAGAGTGTTAGACATAAGCTTCAATATTGTTTAGAAAATTTTTTAGAAAATTGTTCACAGTAAAGCATAATTAGAACATGGATTTTTAAGTCAGAAATGAAAGAACCTGGGAAAATCATCCAAAGTCCATGTTGATGTCCTTACAGACACAGTCCCACAGAAGCCTGAAGTGTCTCAAGTAATTATGATTAAATCTGTAATGGTACATGACTTAGCCAGAATTATAGTTATGAATTTATGTACAAGGTGTGGATTGGAATCAATTGAAAAGAAATTCACAAAGATATTGAGTGAGTTGCATTTTTACATACTGAGCTACCTGGAATAAGCAATAATGATTTTCTAATGTTTTATGTCTAGGGTCCAAACATCTGTATTCAGGAAACAGACTTACTAGGAAGACACCCTCTTTGATGTCCTCATCAGAAGTGGCTAAGGGGAAGGGAGTGACTGAAAAAGAAGGACACCAATAGTAGAACTGAGAGTTGTAGAAATCAGTCATTCATTGGAGAACTGAGGTGCTACTTCTTAATGCTTTCTTTTCAGGGCACCTGGGTGGCTCACTTGGTTGAGTGTCAGACTTGGTTTCTGGCTGAGGTCATGATCTCTCATGGTTGTGGAATTGAGCCCCTCATTGGGCACCGTGCTTAGCTCAGTAGGCTTGCTATTCTCTCTGTCCCTCCATCTGCTCATGCACGTGCTCATGTTCTGTCTCTCACAAGTAAATAAATAAATCTAAACCAAAACAAAACTTTCTTTTCCATTTATTTCCAAAATATTACTGTCTTCTAGTTTTCCTTTTGAATGGTTCCTTCCCAGTATGTTTCACATGGATTTTTTAGGTTCTCAAGTTTTTAGGTTCCCCAAACATTGTATTTTCTCACTTTTTAGACTTTCCCTAACTTATCTCAGGTACCATATGTTTTCCAGTACCATATACACTCGGTTGAATCTTAAAAATTAACTCCCACCTAAGCCACTTCCAAGTATACATATTCACTTGACTATCTGAAAAGGAACTTAATGTTAACAGTTAACAAAATTGTGTTTAATGTCCCTTCTTTCCTCTACACTCCTCCTCCTCCTACACACACACACACACACACACACACAAGACCAAGTACACTCATACACAAAAACTCATGTAAGTACTGTATATCCACAGTCATTCACGCTAAAAAATGTGAGTATTTACTGTGCCTCTTCACCTAGTCTGTATTTCATTGAATGGCAAATGGTAAGCATGTTTGTTTTTTGGTTTTTTTTTGACAGAGAGAGAGAGAGATCACAAGTAGGCAGAAAGGCGGGCAGAGAGAGAGAGGAGGAGGTAGGCTCCCTGCTGAGCAGAGAGCCGGATGCGGGGCTCAATCCCAAGACCCTGAGACCATGACCCGAGCCGAAGGCAGAGGCTTAACCCACCGAGCCACCCAGGTGCCCCTGGTAAGCATGTTTTATATCAAAGTTTTTAAATTCATTTTAACAGTTAATAGGTTACTTTTAATTTTAGTGGGAATTGCAACAGAACAAATGGAAACTTAATGATGTTAGGTACAGTAGAAAAATTTTATTTACATTTTATTTATTTGTTTATATTTTATTTTTAAGAGATGAGCATAGATAAGGGAGGGGGGAAATAAAATAATATAAAAACAGAGGGGGACAAACCATAAGAGATGCTTAATTATAGGAAACAAACTGAAGGTTGTTGGAGGGGAGGTAAATTGAGGGGAACGAGATAACTGGGTGATGGGCATTAAGGAGGACACCTGATGTAATGAGCACTGGGTATTAAATCCAACTGATTTAATCCTAAATTCTACTCCTGAAACTAATACTGCACTATGTGTAAACTAACTTGAACTTAAATAACATCGTTTTTGTTTTTGATATTTTCATACCTGATGTTTGATGTTTGCAATAGATTACAAAGTGGTTGTAAATTAGATATTTTCACATAATAATTAGTGATATGCCATATTAAATATGGCAAAAATTAATCAAATATAGAATTATAATGATAGAAAGTCATTAGACTATTTTAAAGCCCATTTTTCTGTTCTATATATTTTTAAAGATTTTATTTATTTATTTGACAGAGAGAGAGATCACAAGTAGGTAGAGAGGCAGGCGGAGAGAGAGGGGGAAACAGGCTCCCCGCTGAGCAGAGAGCCCAATGCAGGGCTCCATCCCAGGACCCTGAGATCATGACCTGAGCTGAAGGCAGAGGCTTAACCCACTAAGGCACCCAGGTGCCCCTGTTCTGTATATTTTTAAAGATCTTTTTTAGAGGCTTGTAAATTTATAAGAAGGAAAAAATTAAACTATAAAAAGAGCAAACTTTGAAATTAGCCAGGCTAATATTAATTGTTGTGACTAATCATGACTGTTAAGCTGTCAAACATGGCAAACTATAAGTTTTGACATTCATATAGACACTTTAAGAACACACTGATTTCTCTAGAAAGATAAATATATTGCATTTTAAGAGAAACTCATTTTATGGGTTCTCACAAGAAAAACATTGAACAACACTGTGGAACGTATCTTCAATGATCTTTTCATAGAAAATGTAAGGTATTTTGCATAGAACCATTTTGAATCAAAATTCAATTAGTTGAATTTATTTCATTGGATGGATTTATATGTCACTGATTTATATTGATAGCAATCCAAAAATTGAATGAGCAGCACATCCATTAAGCTATCTTGCTGGAAGGCCATTTATCTATAGACTTGAAAAAAGAACTGTATTAACAGCCAGTTTAAGCTTAAACACACAGAAGAGCATGACAACACTGTTTTTATGTTGCTTTTAAAGTTTGTTCAGGCAACAATTTGACATTTATTCTGAAAGTTGAAAAGCTTTTATTAATTCTTCTTGAGACAGGAGGATCACCTTTGGAGGTGAAACAGATTGATGTTTCTGGCCAAGAAAAACACTTTTATCAATACAAGTTCTGAATTTGCTGAATTCTCTGAAATGTGTGGAATATGTGAATGAATTCTGAACTGGAACCCAAGAATACTCAAAACATATGAGGATTCTCTTGGAAAATAACAAGACACAGTGTAAGAACCATCTAGATTGATAGAATATCTAATTTAAGAAGTACCCCATATCTAGGGGCACCTGGGTGGCTCAGTGGGTTAAAGCCTCTGCCTTCGGCTCGGGTCATGATCCCAGGGTTCTGGGATCGAGCCCCACATCGGGCTCTCTGCTCAGTGGGGAGCCTGCTTCCTCCTCTCTCTCTGCCTGCCTCTCTGCCTACTTGTGATCTCTATCTGTCAAATAAATAATTAAAATATTAAAAAAAAAAGAAGTACCCCATATCTAGCTACCTACAGAGCAATCAGAATGGATTTATTGAAGAATAAACCCTTATGTAAGTAAAATATTTTATTAATTAGTTTATTAATAAATAAAGTTTAAATTAAATTATAATTTATATTTATTATAATATATATAATATATAATATATATAATTAAAATATAATTATAAATTAATAAATAAAGTTTATTATCAAGATGATATTCATTGTTTTTTTTTTCCTATCCTTAATGACAGGTGATCATATACTGTTCTTGTAAACTCTACTTTGGGGTTTTTAAAAATGATTTAAAAGGGAAAAGATGGGAAATTATAATCTATCATTTGAAATTGAGCTGTAACCATTCCTGCCATGCCCACCCTTTTTTCAGTATAATACTAATTAATAGAATAGACCATAAAGTTACTTATCAGACATTGCATGCTTGTTATGTGTATGTATTATCCCCAAAAACCTTTAAGAAAGTTAATATTATCATAATTTTTCTCATTTTATGGGTGACGGAACTAAGGGAACATTTCATGGAAGATTAATAGGGAGGCACATACTCTAGAAGGATAGAGACTGTGTCGTCATCTTATACCCGCTGCTGCAGTTGTAAATAAGGAACTCACTTTTCCATAGTCTCAGAGAAAGTAAATGGCGAAGCTGGATTCAAAACTCGGTGTTTTTAATTCCAAAGAAATGCACAAACTACTACACAATAATGCCTCCCACATAATGGCAATATCATATAAACACTGGATCTGTCTTCAGTTTATATTACCTTGATCAGAACTGATTTGGATAGTGATAGTGATTGATTGAATATTATCAATTTCTGTATCAGCAGTCCCTTGAAAGACTAAGTACCTGCAGTATTATAGACAGATAAGATTAATTACATACATGTATTTTAAAATTTTTGTTTGAATTTTTTCGGTATTTGAAGAATTTGAACAATTAAAAATGAGGTCCTTTAAATTTGCAAGAAAGTTTTGGATGTCTTATAAATATTGCATAGTGCCATTCAGAGGGAATTATATTTGAGAAATTAAAAGTTTAACAAAGACTGGTGTCTGATGCTCATGACAAGGTTAATTTCTTTTTTTTTCATTGCGAAAAAAAGCTCCTTGGGGTCCTTCATTCAATTTAAAGTATTTAATCAAATAAGAAAATGTAAGGCGTTAATCGAATGGGAAAATTCTAGGAAGGTTTTCCCACTGAGGATGTACCCATGGTCATATTGACAGAGTTAATGAGATTTGGATACTTGGGTATAAAACTGGTTGTTATGGGGAAAAAATGTGTCAGACCTCTGAAGGATTTTAGTGTACATTTGTCAAAACCAATAGATGTAAACAGATAAAAAGTTTCACTCTCCATTTTACATGATCATTTATTTAGTAGTTTATAAAATATGAACACATTCCACATGTGTGCATACACATACATAGACACACACACACACACACACACACACACACACACAAACACACACACACACCACACATCTCCCCCCAGGGGAACCTTTTCATTTTGAGTGGTATTATTGAGATCTAAGTTGTAATGACAAACAGTGTGTAAATCACATAGAAAATGAATTAAGTGAATTACTCAAGGTCAGATATCTAAGTAAGACTGGAATCTAGGGGCACTTGGGTGGCTCAGTGGGTTAAAGCCTCTGCCTTCGGCTCAGGTCATGATCTCAGGGTCCTGGGATGGAGACCCACTTTGGGCTCTCTGCTCCACGGAGAACCTGCTTCCTCCTCTCTCTCCCTGCCTGCCTCTCTGCTTACTTGTAATCTCTGTCAAATAAATAAATAAAAACTTTAAAAAAAATCTAAGGCTACTCTTATCTTCTTTCTGGCATAAGGCTTGCATACTACTAAAAGTCTTTCTCTCTTCAAGCATTTCAAGCTTATTCTCAACTTCATTTTATAATTATTATTCCCTGAGACTAGAGTAGTCTCTGATAGGTCCTTCATATGTTCGCTCCTTAAAACCATTCTGGTCTTATAAAGGGGATGCCTGGGTGGCTCAGTGGGTAAAGGCTCTGCCTTCGGCTCAGGTCATGATCCCAGGGTCCTGGGATCGAGCCCCGCATCTGGCTCTCTGCTCTGCAGGGAGCCTGCTTCCTCCTCTATCTCTGCCTGCCTCTCTGCCTACTTGTGATCTCTGTCTCTGTCAAATAAATAAATAAAATCTTAAAAAAAAAAAAAGACTGGAATCTAAGTGTCTTATGTTTATTTACAAATCATTTGTTGTTTGTGCTAAATAAATGCTATTGACTTCGATCTCACATTTTCATTTAGATTTTTTCTTTTTGTATATAAAATAATTCACATAAAAATATTTAAAAAATTAATACAATGAAAATACAAGCTGACAAAATAATATCTGTCTGTTTTTAATGTTGAATTCTTGCCTATGATTAAAGAGATAAGAAGTATGTAACATATAGCCACAAATATGAATGACAATAAAATCATGAAAAGTTATATGATACACAGCCCTGAACACGTGCTAACACATGGGTGCCTTTATAAGTGAAACATAAGTTGACAAAATTAAGTTAAAGAACTGTTTTGATTTTATTCAAAATGTTCTGTAACATAAAAATTTATTAAAAAATCTTAACTGATCTTCTCACAAACCTAGTATAACTTAGGACAAAGAACACTATAGATAAATTTCATTTTGAATATATGCCAAAATACAAACAAAATATTAGAAAATTAAACCATGCAGTCTACTTAAATCAAATGAATCACAACGGACAGGGTTTATTCCAGGAATATAAGGTGATCTATCATTAGAAAACCCTATCAGCATTATTTATTATTGTTTTTTTATTTCCCTGTCTTAGAGATATTTTGTCTTGGTCAATAAGAACTTTTAGCATTATAAAAGAAAATGAAATATAATCCCAATTTAGGTAAAAGGTAAAAGTTCTAAATGGGCATAATGTAGAGAAAATTAACAAGGTTTTATTTGTAAAAGATTAAAGCATTTAGGGGTACCTGGCTGCCTCAGTTGGTTGAGCATGCAACTCCTTGATTTCAGCTCAGGTCATGACCTCAGGGTTGTGAGATTGAGCCCCCCATCAGGCAGGCTGGGTGTGGAGCCTGGTTAAGATTCTTTCTTTACCTCTGCTTCTGCCCATCCTCACTCATGCTCACATTCTCTCTCCCCCCTCTAAAAATAAAGAAATAAGTAAATGAAAAATAAAGCACATGGAAGTGTGAGTTAGTATCAGGGTTATCAGACCAAAAATTAAACAAACAAACAATGTGTATATTTTGTCAAAAATGTAAATGATGGCAGTTTTAGATGTGGCCTTTCAACCTATTTTCTATGTGTTCCCATATTAAAAAATATTAAAATGAGGGGCGCCTGGGTGGCTCAGTGGGTTAAAGCCTCTGCCTTCAGCTCAGGTCATGAACCCAGGTCCTGGGATCGATCCCCGCATCAGGCTCTCTGCTCAGTGGGGAGCCTGTTTCCTCCTCTCTCTCTCTGCCTCTCTGCCTACTTGTGATCTCTGTCTGTCAAATAAATAAAAATAAAATCTTAAAAAAATATTAAATACGAGCTCTCAAATTTTGATCGTTAATATTATTTCTGAGTTAAAAAAAAATCCAAGCTCTTTCACAGTAGCTGATTCCATGCTATTGTAGGAAATCTCCATCTGCAGTAGCATACCTCCAATTAACGAGTCTTATTCACACACATTAGTAATGAAGATAAAGTTATAAAGTGTGTGGTTTCACATCTGATTTACTGAAGGAAAAGGGACAAAATAGTGGAAGAAGAATTGAAACCCTCAAGAAAAATGTAGTAATGATGGGGTTTTGGGATTAGGTGAGGTTTGGTGGGGTGAGGTCCAGAGCCAACACCAAGAAAGAATTCTTAGGAGGTCTTTGGTGCAAAATGGTGGTTTCATTAAAGCTTGGGGATAGGACCTGTGAGCAGAAAGAGCTGCTGCCCAGGGATTAAGAGGGGTAGCTGATTATATACTGTGGGAATGGGGGAGGTAAGGGAAAGGGAGATTTCAAAAGGATTTTCATTTGTTAAAAAAGATTCACAGGATACCAGAGGGAGGACTTGCCACTGTCAGGTTAAGGTTATTTTTCCCTTTAGCAAGGCATTAACATGAAGATAGTTAAGAGCTTCCTGAAGGAACATTACACTCTTCCCTCTTCTGACTTCCATTGTCAGTGGGCTGCAGGTTTTAAGGACAATGGGCTGCAGGTTTTAAGGGCATTTAATTATATCTACATTTCCTTCTGGAAGCTAGGCCATTGATGGAAATGCTTTGTTCTTGTAAATTGCTAAGACATTTGTAAACTGAGGGAGACTCATGTCTTGCAGAATTGTGATCTCTGTAAGCTAACTGTTTCTCTTTCCTTAGCTTTAGTGCAGCCAGGAGTGCATGAGGAATGTCACATAAATCCCATATATCCCATCTGGGGGGTTGGGGGTTGCAGGGTGTCAGCTTCTGCTTTGTCCTCAGCTTGCCTTCTGTTCCCTCATCAGTAAGCATTTTGGGTGTTTCATAGTCAAGGGTCCCTTCTCTGTTTTGGAAAACTTAAAGTCACTGCACTGAGATTTAGCCACTGCACTGTGCAAAATTAGCTACTGCCCTATGGCACTGAGAGCCGCAGTTGTACCTCTGAAGAGTTCTAGGCCCTAGGTAGGTTTTACTTGCTCCAGAGGTCAGAGCTCCACTTCCCACTGCATTGATTCTGTGCCGCCCACAAGCCACAATTTCTCCTCCGTTGTTTCTGTACAATTTTAATATTCCTCGAGGCAGTCTCCAGACAGTCTCTGCTACTTGGTCTGTCCAAGTTATTTCCCACGACTCCAATAACTTTTCTTTAGTACTCTATTTAAATAGCTACACAAGTTTTGGCCAGTGCCATTTTCCCCATAAGCCTTGTGATTGTTAGTGGTGATTTTGCAGAATACAAGGCATTTCAAGAACATGTAGATTGTATGCTAACAGATATGCCTGTGCTGATGATAGTGCAGAAACACCCTGTCTCAGAAAACAAGAACGCCTTCAAAAATAAGAGAGATATATCTAAATGTTAAAGGAGCTAATATTAATAGAAAACCTATTGACTAGGCAACGGTAACAAGACAGTAGGTTGGGATAAAAATTAGAAGTATTTGGGAATATAGTGAAATGAATTCTCTTTCTGCAGATTTCTAAAATTGTAAGATTCTCCATCTTTCAATTTTCCAAAAACAGAGAAGGTTTCCTTGACTATGAAACACCCAAAGTGCTTACTACATTTCGCTATATTCCAAATAATGGAGGTGCGCTATTGAAGATGGAAAATGAAATTCTATTAGCCCATAACTTTATTTAAATTTAAAAAAACTAACATAAAATATATGGAAAATTAAGACTAGTGACATGATTAGTATTAGACATAGTTAAAAACACGTCTTTACTTGTTTCAATAGTTACATAAAGCCATTATCCCTTTGTATGTGGCTCTGATTATTCCATAATATTAAGCATTTATCTGCATAAAAAACAGTGACTCACAAATATTTTTCTCACTAAAAAATAGAGAAGGGTAAGTAAAGGAACTGTGAATAAGCCAACCTGTTCTAGTAAAACTAGGGCATGCACTAGAAACAGAAAAGGTTGTCAGCCCCATTTTTTACAGAGTGATCAGGGAGAGAGCAGTCTCCAAATCTAATGGAAGGAAGTCTTTGATCTGTTGCCTAGAGGAAACCATTTTTGCTTACCCCAACTCTGGTTTAGAGACTTAAACTCTGGGCCACCCTTTAAATTGTAGTATGCAATGTCACTAGGAAAGTATGATGTTTCTAAATATTAAAGGGATGAGTGAAATAAAGAAAATTAAACTTGGTGGAAATGGGTACATGCAGAAAAACCTCCAAGTTTTGAGGAAATGCGTGTACTAGGAATGTTCTGTTGACATAAGACATTAATGTGATTGTTAAAAATTGGCCTAGAACAATGTTCTTTTTTTTTTTTTAAAGATTTTATTTTATTTATTCGTCAGAAAGAGAGAGAGTGAGCACAGGCAGAGACAGAGAGAGAAGCAGGCTCCCTGCCGAGCAAGGAGCCCAATGTGGGACTCGATCCCAGGACACTAGGATCATGACCTGAGCCAAAGGCAGCCGCTTAACCAACTGAGCCACCCAGGCATCCCTAGAACAATGTTCTAATGAAGATTTTTGAGAATTCTGGTAGGGACAACAAGAATGAATGTTTGAACTAGAAATCAATTGGTTGACAAACCATAATCTATAACCAGGCAGAGATAATATGCCTTTTTTTTCTAGTTCTGGAATTATGATTTTATCCTTAAAAATGTGAGAAAAAATATGAAGATAATTAAGAAACAAATGAAATATGTAATGTATACTGCAATTCCTTTACATAGTATGGGAAGAGAAATAAACTTTTATAGTTATTTAATTATTTCTGTATTATAGTATTTGAGGCACTTGGGAGTAGTTGAAATAGTAAAATTATTCCAAGGAAATGTTAAAGGGCTTTTTAAGATAAAAATTCCTATAAAAGTAAAAAAAGAATACTGTGTGTAGATTTTTTAGATCTTTAGAATATGTTTATTTACAGCTAATAAGTTAGGCATTAAACAAACTAAAAACATCAGTAATTATCTTTCTGCAACAAAAGCCTCGTGGATAGGCAGATTATTTAACAGCATGTGTCATAATTTACAGTTGTGGTTAAATCATTCCTTTCTCTTTCTTCCTAGTGCCACATTTTTCCTGTTTGATATTGGGTTTCTGACTTACAGTAGGCATGTCAACAATATTTTTGAAGTAAATGAAAGAAAGGAATTAAAGTGGAGAAACCAAGCAATTACTGAAATTTATTCCGTACTTTATCAGTAATGGATAACATATCTATAGACTTAAGTTTTAGAAATATCTCAGTAAGACAGGAATAGAAAGATATTGATAAACCAGAATTAGTATTTATATATATGTATGGGCACATGATTCATGAAGAGTGTGTCATTTCAAGAAATTAAATGGCTCTGAAATAGTTGGCTATCCAAATGGGATGATGTTTAGTCCTGACCTTAAACTATCTCAAATGTATTTCAAATGGACTTAAAGGCTAGAACAAAAACAAAAACAAATAAAAAATTCAAAAATACAATTGAGCATATAGAAGAGTCTATTTCCAGTGGCTTGTTTTTGAAAAATTTTTAAATACATTCAAAAGTCCAGATGTGAAGGCAAAAATTGACAGATTCTACTACACATATTTATATATGTTTGTCTTTATATATTTGATTGCAGAGGAAAATTACACAGAGCAGGCCCCTGCCAGGAGGCCCCAGAAGATGAGAAGTTACTAACAATAAGCTAGAGGTAACCAGAGGCCCTGCTGGGTGCAAGAGATAACCAGCCATTTCTGCTTCTGTAAAAAGGCTTCCCACCACAGGCTACCAGCACTACTGTTCCCATATAAAGCAGCCCTGGCTCCCCCAGTTTAAACCCACCTACCAGCAGTCAACATACCCCTTGGAATCTGACTGCCTGCAGTCCCCTATAAAAGCCCTATACCCCCGTTGCCTGGGGCCCAGAACTTCAAGCACAAGCTCATCTCCCAGTATAAGATAAATCTGAGTTCTCCTACTTCTCTGAGTATCACTTGGTCTCTCGCTGGTCTAATTTTTTATTTTTCCGCAACATGATGACACTACAGTATGTACAACATAAGATTAGAGGGGCACCTAGGTGCCTCAGTAGGTTAAGCAGCTGGCTCTTGATTTTGGTTCAAGGTAGTGAGATCCAGCCCCTCCTCTGATCTTTGCTGGGTGTGAAGCCTGTTTAAGAGTCTGCATGTCCCTCTCACCCCACCCCTCTCCTACTCTAAAAAAAATAAATAAAAAATTAAAATTAAAAAAAGGATTGAAGGACAGTATCCACAATACTTATAATAGGATATCTGTGTTCCTTAAAGAGAGTTTCTACAAACTAATTTAAAAAAGTATAAAAATGGTATATGAGCATGTGAGGGCTATCTGGATGTGACATATGTCACCCCATTAATCATCAGGGTTGATTTGGCTGATCTGGCTGGGGAGGCAAGTGTCCCCTTCCTCCCTCACCCCTTTTTGTGCTTCCCTCCTGAACTTGCATGCTCAGACTAAGACAATGAACGACCTTCCCTAATAAAGGAGGACTGTATCTTTTTTGGTCAGGGATATATCAGTAGCTATGCTCACCAGCTCCAACCTCCAAACAAGCTCTCAAGGACCATTTGTAGGAGGAGGTAGGATGGTCAATCTTGAATAAATTTAAAACAAACAGACAAGCAAAAAATGGTATGTGAACAAATAATGCCAGAAGATAAAGACAATTGACAAGAAATATTGCCAATGTCACTAATGATTAAATACTTTCAAATTAATAGGTTGTTATAATTGTTATGTATCAGTTTATAAAGGGTAAATTATTGAGAACATTTAACGATAGATGAGAATGTAAAGAAAACATGTCCTCATGCACTGTAGGTGGGTGTAAAAATATCATTACAGTCTATTTAGAAAATATATTTTCATTTATGAAAATTAAACATGCATCACTGTTTATCAAGAATGCCACTCAGTATACCAGCTTATACCATATGCCAGATTTAAACCTGGTAATGAATGTAATAGCAAAAGTATTTTAGAATTGAACTTTATTGTTTTCCCTTAGAATACATCTGATGATTATCTCTGCAACATTTAACTCATTATATTTAAAGTTTCCCAGTGCTGTGTATTTTCACAATTTCATTTCTTTATCTTTGTGAGGAAAAGTTAAGATTTTGAAAAGTATAATTACATTAGTATACATTTAAAGCAGGGGAGAAAAAGCAATAAATGATAAGAAAGTATAAAATACCTTTTTTTTTTCCCCAGAGAGAAAAATAATGCAATTTAGTGACCCAGTGGCTTAGAAAGGCTGAGTTATTATTGATGCAAAGGGTCAGAAGCAAACTAAGTGTCCAGGGAACAAATTTAGAAACAAACATTCATGAAGTGAAGGAAATAAAAGAAACCATAAAATGAACAACAAATACTACTTTTAGAGCAATGACAGACTCTTACCTAGGTATCAATAGTGCTATATGCAAATTATAAACTGGCTCTAAATTTTTCTTGATTAATTCAAACAGTAGAATTAGCCTTGCTCTCTAATGGAGGAATAAATCACTGAAGGACAAAGTATCCCCCATTGAACAGCCTTACCCTAGAATATTATGAGACTGAGGTGATACCCATGCCAACTCTGTTTCAGAGTTAATTGTTTTCAATCTATGCACATCTGAGTCTCTCCTAAATTGCTAAATTTCTGTGCTGGATCATTAGATAATAATTAATTACCTGACAGTAGTTTATTTCTACTATTTTTCTAATTTTCATGAAAGGCCCTAAGACATCTCTAGAGTAAACTCAAAGTAGGTTAAACAAAATAAAACTACTGATTGCCAAACTTTCCTCTATCAAATCTTATATAACAAATCATCTAATCTCTTTTTTATTATTTACTTAGGTATTTTTATTGGCCATGTGATTCAGGATCTAATGTTCTTTCACATTAATTAAAAGCTGAAATTAAAAGGGTGCCCTGAGGGACGCCTGGGTGGCTCAGTTGGCTAAGCGGCTCCCTTCGGCTCTGATCATGATCCCAGCGTCCTGGGATCGAGTCCCACATCGGGCTCCTTGCTCGGCAGGGAGCCTGCTTCTCCCTCTGCCACTGCCTGACACTCTGTCTGCCTGTGCTCACTCTCTCTCTCTCTCTCTCTCTGACAAATAAATAAAATCTTAAAAAAAAAAAAAGGGTGCCCTGATATTTCTACTATCTGTGTGAGAAAGGCCATGAAAAACATGAAGCTTATATTTTAGTATAGAGATAAGTAAAAACAATAGTATCCTTTTTTAAAAATTCACATATAATGTATTATTTGCTTCAGGGTAAGCAAATAATTCACAGGTCTGTGAATCATCAGTCTTACACCATTCACAGCACTCACCTTAGCACATACCCTCCCCGGTATCCATTACCCACCCACCTTGCCCCCCACTGCTCCCTGCCCTGCAAACCTCAGTTTGTTTCCTAAGATTGAGTCTCTTATGGTTTGTTGCCCTACCCAGTCCGATCTTCTTTTATTTTATCTCTCCCTGCCCACCACGACCTCCGGCCCTGCCTCTCAGATTCCTCATATCAGAGAGATCATATGATAATAATTGTCTTTCTCTGATTGACCTATTTTGCTTAACATAATACCCTTTAGTTCCATCTATATCATTGCAAATGGCAAGATTTTGGTTTCTATATTCCATTGTATATATATATATATTGCATCTTCTTTATCCATTCATCTGTTGGTGGACATCTAGTTTCTTTCCATAGTTTGGCTATTGTGGACATTTCTGCTATAAGCATTGGGGTGCACATGCCTCTTCAGATCACTACATTTGTATCTTTAGGGTAAATATCCAGTAGTGGGATTGCTGGGTCATAGGGTAGCTCTATTTTGAACTTTTTGAGGAACCTCCATACTGTTTTCCAGAGTGGCTACATAAGCTTGCATTCCCACCAACAGTGTAGGAGAGTTCCCCTTTCCCTGCATCCTCTCCAACATCTGTCATTTCCTCACTTGTTAATTCTGATTGGTGTGAGGTAGTATTCTTAAAAATCTTATTTAAAGAGTGTTTGTGTGGATGTGAATTTTAGGTAACCCATTTCAACTTAATTACTTAAAACAAAAATAACCTGTTGCTATTGTGAATGCTTCATAAACATAAATTCTATCTTAAATGTAAATCATATAAAGTTTAAGGATAAAGTCATAGTTGAGACATTAAACAAGTTTTCAAATTTTTTAAATAATTTCTCAAAATCAGAGTCCTTCTACATCTTCAGTAGTGGCTAATGAGCTTAAATGCACAGAAACACAAAATTGAAACCAACCAAAATTCAGACAAATAATATAGAATTTTAAAATGCATTTTTAATGTGTGAGTTTTAAAGGAAAAATACCAATAAGATTTTATTGTGTTACACATGTGTTTTGTAGCATGTGGTTACTCTTCTTGCATTCATCATCTACCAATTTCTTGATCTCTTTACACTGGCATGATTAATAAGCAAAACATATTATGTTCATCTATATTTTATTGAAGGTGAGCTTTTTAATAATTTATTACATAAAACTCTGTGAAAGTCTTTACATTAGACACTAAGATTTTTTTTTAAGATTTTATTTATTTATTTGGGAGTGAGAGAGGGCATAAGCTGGGGGAGAGGCAGGTGGAGAGGAAAAGGCAGACTCCCCACTGATGAGGGAGCCAGATGCAAGGCTTGATCCTTGGGTCCTGGGATCATGACCTGAGCTGAAGGCAGATGCTTAACTGACTAGGCCACCCAAGCTCCCCAACACTAAAATTTTTAAAGGCATAATGAACAAATACCAATTCAGAGTACTTGAATTATTTCTTTTTAATTTACAGTCATTTATATAACTAGACATCTTTCTATACACTATATGGATACAGATTCTGAAGATGATGAATGTGAGGGGGAAAAAGGACTTGGCACATATTAGACTAAATCAGTTTTCTCAGAGTGAAAGATATTGGTAAAAACACCATGCTGGTAAGTGCTGAGTGGGTTAGAGTCATGGAAAGATCAAGGACTAGCACATTTAGAAATATGGCATAAGCCAGAGTTTAGTATGATTCATGTCCCTTAATGGCTTATAAATTCAAAAAGATCATTCTGGCTGAATAGATTACAGTTGAGTGGTATCAACAGCCCGAGGAATCTGGCCAAACAACAGTGAACATGAGCTACAAAGTGCTTTTGGCATTTGTTGTTATTTAGACAATGTTGTCATTATAGGGGAAATTTATAGAAAGCATTCATAGAATCTAAGCAACATGTCCCTGAGGTAGGAATAACATGGTTTTGGGGATACAGAAGGCTAAATGTGAATCCTTTAAAGAGGAAAACAGGTCCTGGGGTAATGTGATAAATGCAAGTGGTTTCTTGGGTAACAGGATAAAATAGCATCTGTAAAATATGCTCTATGCCTAAAACAACTTAGTTTGCTTGAATTCACTCAGGGACTTATAAACCACTACTCTAACTAAATTTCAAAAATCTGAGTCAGAAAAGGGCAATGACTTTTAATTTATATGCTACATATGCTTATATTTTCGAATGCCATGTTTTATAACTTCAGATAGTTTCCATACTTTATAAAGTCTTAGACAACATACGGCTTCCTGCTTCTCTTCGGTACCTCCTAATCAAGTTAATTTCACATAGCCCATATTATTATCTTCAAAATGAATGTAGCATTTTTAGATCAACAAACAATTACCATAATAGGGATATTAGCCTAGTTGCTCCTTTTTTTTCTCCCCTATTTCCTCTCTTGGTTCAGTACAAAAGGAGCTTTTAAAGACAAATCTAATCTGACTCACAACATAAAGTAATACTTTTTTTCCTCTCATACGTACTTTGAAGAATACTATCCTTAACATAGAGAAATAAATAGCACTACTTGTTCTTATTCAAGTTCTGAAACAATTGAGAAATAAGATCAAAGAGTAAGTGAAATGGAAGATGTAATAAATCTTGAATCCTGATGAAGCTCACATTGAGGAAAATGGCATATATAACTTACTGTATTGACTCTAGACCCACCTCATTTCACATTTTGACTTACTCAGAATCAGAGAACAGCATATTTAATGTTGTCTTATAATTACTATAGTTAGCTGGCATTCACTGTTTACTTGTTAATGTATGCTGATTTTTCGTCCCATACTTACTTATTAGATATAGTCACTCATGAAACCCTAGGGGGAAGTAAGTGAAAAACAGAAAAAGAAGCTACTTAACACCCTTATGCCCACAATCCTCATCTTCATTCTCTGTATGTGTTTTCTCCCAGCCACTAGAATGTATAATACTTTCCATACATTATTAGAGTCAATTTTAATATTCAGCAACATACTCTGACATAGATAGCTTTGCCTTAAAACTTTCTACACTTAATATCATACGTTTTGGCTAAAGACAATGACACATTATTTAATCGGGACTCTTCAGTCAGCTTGTTAGCATTTCAGCTTCAACTGGAGCTATTGACAATTTGCTTCTTCTTGAAATAGTCTCTGATTTTATTTAATTTTGGTGGCAAAAACCCTAACAGCAATTTCCAGTCCCAGCTCTGAGTCACTTTGATAGACCAAAAGTCCTACTCAGGTTTTAGAAAAAATCCAAATAAAATAAGAGAGGAGAAAGCAAGAGAAGAAAAAGAGGAAGTTTACTGAATAATAAATCCATTGTAAAGCTGCTGTGGCAATCAACACTTGATGATACGATTCTATATAGAAAGAAACCAAAGAAGAATGAGCCAGTATTCTGTTGCACAAGTTTTCTTCCTTCCTTCTTAAAGGTTGATTGTTCTTCATATGGAGTGACAAATTGAGAGTCTGGGCAGTAATGCCCAGAGACGGAGAAGATGGAAGAGACTTCATTAATCTTCACTGGGATGGGAACATACAATTTTGGTGTTTTGAACTAATAAGGTAACCAGAAATTGATGGAAGTGACATCTCAGAACAAAGAGAAGTACATAGATATGAACAGGATAGTCAGTTTTTCCCTTGAGCCATGTGCCAAATTATTATGTTGTGTAGGGCAAGATCTTAAAAGTCAAGACGAAAGAATCTGAAAGAAAGACTTTTTTTTTTTTTTTACATTTTCTCAGTGCTAAGAGAATAAAAATTGAAGTTCCTTAGTTTCCAAGGAGAAGAAACATAATTAGGAAACAAGTATTAATATCTATTATTTCTTACATAGTATGAATATACCCGAGAATCAAACCACCAGTGAACTAGAGAATCACTCAAAGATTACTAGTCTGCCTCAAGTCAGTATGATATGATCTTCTTTCTCATATTATAGGTTAACTCTTGAGGATAAAAGAATAATTGGAAGCCTGTATTATTTTTCATACATAATTCTGATGGTTAATTTTATGTGTCAGTTTGGTGGCTATTGTGCCCAGTTGTTCGGTCAAACACGAGTCTACATATTCCCGTGAAGACATTTTTAAGATGTTATTAGTATTTACAATCAATAAACTTTAATAAAGCAGATTTCTCTCAAATATGTGGGTAGACTTCATAAAATTAGCTGAAGTCTTTAAAAGCAAATGGGTTTCCTGGAAAAGAAGGAACTCTTCTTCACAACTGGAACATTAACTCCTACCTAAATTTCTAGCCTTCAGGCCTATCCTATAGATATTTTACTTTCCATTTCCAACAACCCATAATCACATGAGCCTATCCCTTAAAATAGCTTCAAATAGATAATAGATAGTTAGATGATAGATAGGTAGATGATAGATAGATAGATTGATTCCATTGGTTTTGTGTTTCTGGAAAAGCCTGACTCAGACAATAGTACCAAGCATTAAAACATAAATGTTGAGCCATATGATAAAGAATACTAAGATAAAAAGAATGAAAAATACAGAAGAAAAATAGCATGAAAGGTATATGAGACAGAGTAAATGGATTTAATATACATATAATTGAGGTCACAGAAAAATATGGGAGAGACACTGGGACAAGTAATAACATGAAATATATGTGCTAAGCACTTTCTAAAACTGATGATAGCATAATTACACAAAATGATGTAGGAATGTTAGTCAGATAAAGCAACTGATTCCACTAAAGTGATTTTCTCATTTTGCTTGACTTTTTTTTTATTGTGTCAAAGCCTACTTTCTTCTCTTCTACATAATATTTTGACCAAGACATTTTATGAAAATATAGAAGTTCTATTGCCTATATTTATTAATAGTATAGATGAGAGCAGAAGGATAACAGAAGGATTCAAAGGATTTATAAACATAGTAATGATGGTGTGGAATTAACAAACTGAAAATCAAATATAAATTTAAAGTTACTAAGTAATAACTTAATAACAGGGTTCTCCAGAAAAACAGACCAATGAGTTATATACAGATATGTCTGAGATTTTTTTAATGAACTGGCTCACATGTTAAAGTGGGCTGAAAAGTCTCACCTTTGGCTGTCTACAATCTGGAGGTCCAGGAAAGCTCATGGTGTAAATCAGACTGAGTCCAAAACTGGAGAACCCGGAGAGTTGCTGGTATAACATGCAGTCCAGGCCAGAGGCATAAGAACCAGGAGGTTGCTGATTTTCATACTGGAGTCTGAAAACCCAGGAACTGGAAGCTCCAATGTCTGAGAATAGGAAAAGATGGATGCCCCAGCTCAAGAGAGAATTGTCCTCCCTTTCCTTTTTTGGGCCCCCAGTAGATTGGACGATGCCTGGACACATTGGTGTGGACAGATCTTCTCTACTCAGTCTACTGAATCAAATGCTGATCTCTTGCAGAAAAAGTTCAGTTAAGGCCTGATTTACAGAATTCTATATGGAAATACTTGGTACTTTACAAGAACCTATATAGAGTCTGAGCAAATAATAATACTGCTGACAAAGATATCATGTACTTAGGATATAAAAATATAATAATGAGTCACAAAAAGGTCATAATCCTACATAATCATGTTTGAAAGTTATATCTAAAGTATTATGTGTAGTTCTGAGACAATGTGAAATTTCAGAAGTTCTAAATGAGATATGTATATCTGAATATTCTGGGAAATATGTCATAGTAGCAATAAAGCAAAATTCTAATATTTCTATTAAATTATACTATATGCATTTATATTTGATTAATGTTCAAATTATTAAATATTAAATTTATTTTATTGAATTATTTGGAAGTATTATTAAAAGAATAAAAAGTAATATCTGAATTAATGTTTGGTACACAGAGGACATGAAAGAGATTATTAACTAATAAGAATACAATTGGCATTACATTAATCAAGCAGTGTTTTTAATGTTATGTTTAATCATTTTGCCTTATTGGGGAGGTGATAGTGTTTGATAGGATTTAAACAGGGATTTGCATGATCAGAAATGTTGCTTATGGATGTCCTTACTTGGTGAAACACAGGATAGATTAGAGGGGTAAAATTTTTTAGAGTTTATGGATATGTAAATATACTAATAAAGTTGAGGATAGAAGAACTGACAAACTGAACTTGGAAAAATGCAATTGAAATTAAATGTAAAATTATTTTATTACTTTATGAAACTCATTAGAATTATGTCAAAATTGATTGTTCCATAGCTAAAAGGATTCTTTTCTGCCATTATTTGTTGAGTTCATGTTTAAAGGCATTGCACAAGGTATTTCTGGATATACAAAGGATATTAGTCATTACTCCTATCTTTATAGAACAACCAAACAAGTAAACAGATATTTTTATTACTAGCTTGAGAATTCTAGTACTGCAAGAAAGACTCTAAATAATTCTATAACTTCAGAGGGAGAAGTAATTTCCATCTGTTGATGAGAATAATAATGAAGGTGGTAAGACTTACAATGGGATTTTTAAAAATCTGAAAAGGTAAGTTTACAGGGCATTTATTAATTTCTTTGTTGAGGACTGAAATGAAATTCTCCATTTGAAAAAAAGGTAATATTTTCCAATTTAGACTGGAAGGAAAGAAATGGAAAAGGAACAAACAATGTAGAAGCTTAAATAATACATAGGAAACCATCACTGGGTATATTTGGCCAAAGTATATGGATCAAGACCAATATACATATATCCTCAGATCTTTGATACTTTGACTGTCAGGTTAATGTTGTAGAAAATTTGCTCAGTTGTTAAAGTGTGTCTTTACTTTTACTATGCCTTTGAAAATTTTTCCTCTAGAGAAATTTTGATAGCACTTTCTGAGGGAAGGTTTAAGGAAGAATAATCTACTTTGTTAGTTTTGGTATTTGAATAATAAAATTTCAGAAAATTTGCATTGGGATGATAGAGAAAATAATAAAAAGTCATATTAGAGTTCTAGTCAGGATCACTTAGAAACTGATTGATTGGATTAAAATAAGGTACACAATGATGACTTGAAACATGGAACATACATTATTTAAGGATTATGAAACCATCAAAAGCAATAAGGAATGCAAAATGAGGGGAAGTTTGAGATTAAGTAATGAATTTAGACTTGCTCATTTAAAATACGGCTATAACTCCTAACATGCAAAGCATGTGAAAAACACATCAAACTTAATTCTTTTAACCAAATACAAGATAGGTTTGTTGTTATTGAGAATGTAGAACTTAATATTGCTAAGGGTTATTGTTTTTCCTATATTGTAAGATGGTAGAGATAAAAAAGGTGGCCAAAAGTTCAACCTGTTCAATGTACCGTACGAACTTGCCTCTTCTTCCTTCAGGTGATTTACTCTCTTTCTCCACCCCTTGAATTAAGAATTTACCATGCTATTTGCATAGGCCAACGGGCTTTAGCCCTTTGACAAAACTGGACCCTTGAAACATGCTTTTGGAATATGACATCTCTAGCTGCTGAAATTCCTGAGCCACTATATGAATAATCCAGGAACTATTTTTAGGCACCACATGGAGAATCAGATCCAGCCCAGGTATCTCCCCTAAGGACCCAGATTTATTTGTGAGGCCATGCTGTGTTATCAGTTTGTAATCAGATGACCCAGAGAACTGCTCAGATAACCATAAGCATTGTGAGAAATTAAACACATTATTGTTTTAACCAATATGTTTTGAGGTCATTTATTTCATAGCATATGCTAACTGATAAAGAAATTGGTGCATATAAGTGAGATGCTCCCTTAACAGAAAACAAAATAGATGTTATTGATTTTTATAAAAAGTATCAGTTACAAACTAGGAAAGTGGCTAGGAATCCATAAGAAAAAAATAGAAAAAAATGGCAAATGGCATATGAGCCAAAACTGAAAGAGTAGTGAGGAAATGCATAGAAAAGGATGAAAAAAAAAAAAGACAATTCAGTTAAAAGGTAGCAAAATGTTTGGCAAGAATATTGTCTGTAATGTCGTAGAAGAGAAAATATGTATCTAAAGACCTTATGCATGTTAAAAGTGTTACCTGACCTTAACAGGCTGTGTCAGGAAACATTAGATATGTTAAATTACTGTGTGAAAGAATTAAGCTAAGGAAAGAATCATTCAGTTTGAAAGAATTTATATGAGATCCATATTGCTCAGGACTTGCTATATATTATTTATATTATATATGCGTGTCTGTCTATCTATCCATAAAATCATTAGACTCACTAGCATTTGCTAGATTTTCAAAGAAGAAAGAAAAAAAGCTCTGAAAACAACTAATGATGGAGTTATAACATACTTTGTTAAGACCTCTGAAAGGCTTAAGGTATGCATAGCAGACAAGCTCAGCTAGACCAAAAAACCTTTTAGGAATCCTACAGGGATTCACCTATAGTAATCAACCATATGGCTCCAGTTAGAGAGAATTCCATTTCATGGAAATGTATGAATGTGGTTTTTGAAACAGGAATCCATAGAAAACACACTAAATCTTTAAGAAAGTTGTATTCACAAATATAATAATGACTAGGACTGATTCGCATTGAGCTTGTTTAATTAGAAAAATGGGATCTGGGCCCAGATTTCAATGAAAAGGAAGTTGAATTGAATGCTGGTGAACTTCAATCATGGGCTATTCTAGTGAAAAGGAGACGCCATCCCAGAGGGCAGATTCAAAATTTTGTCAGAGGCTAAAGCCAAAAATCTAAAGAGAACAGTAGATGAGGAAACAACTCCCAGGGTGTAGAACATACGCTCGGCTGGATTTCATAAATGCTGCTTCTTCTTTCCTAGTCTGATCAAAAGTTCCTATTGTGATTATCTTATTCCTGTCTCACTCTTGCATGTTGGGTGTTTGGGGAATGAATGATATTTCTTTTTCATTCACTGTCTTGGATCTAGAGGCAATGCCCTTGAAGACCTGCAACCCTTATACCTCATCTGTATCTGGACCTAATGCAGTTCATGAGATTATGAATTTTGAGCCTGATGCCTTAACTCAAAAACAATTTGGTGGTTCCAGGAATGAGAATGAACATATTTTATATGAAGGAGTAACTTAGAAAAAATTCTTAGGAAGGCTATTCTGAGAAGGAAATTGTGTGCCTGAAGTTTATTGGTAAGAGCTCAGAAACAAATCTTTGAGTGACTGACAGAAGTAGCTTTGGGCAGAGGAAGAATGTGAACTCTAATGAAGTTTCAACAAATCCTTAGCTAATGTTATCGACAGCTCTCGAACAGAGATGGATCTTCAAGTTGACCCAGGTTGAGGCAAAGAGTCTAGTCTTTATACCCAGCATGGGCAGATAATTGGATGCAGCCTGCATAAGAAGAGGGAAGATATATTAGAGGAAGCAAGTCCTTTAATATAAGGGCAAGTCCTGGGGAGGGGTTAGCCTCAGAGCTTTTCATAGAAAACTTTCTTGCAACTAGGGGAAAGATGTTCTTGTTATGAAAGGAAGATCTGAGGAAAAGACTAATTTCTGGCCAGAGGGTTGGTAAATTGAAATTGGTAAATTGAAAAATGCCCCAAATTTCTTTCATGCCTATATTCACACCCACTTGAAATGTGATTGCATCACTCTTCAACCTAAAGTAAGGGTCTATCTCTCTGATTCTCAAGTCCTAAGCTGGCCTTGTGGCTTGCTTGGATCAATGGTATGCTTGGAAACACAACAAAAAATGAGGATGAGATCACTTGGTGAGAGGGCAAGAAGGACCACATGGAGAGAGAGGCATAGCCATCTCAATCATTCTGCTCATTCCAGCAGAAACCAAAGACATGTGATGCAGCTGTCTTAGACAATCAGCTCTTACCAAGCTGTACCAAACCAGAATTCCTACCCAATCACAATTCCTAAGAAATAATAAATCATTGTTGCATTAGACCACTAAATTTCAAAGCAGTTTTTATGCATCTAACTAATTAGATGTATAACATTATTTCCTTTGCCTCCTTTTCTTTGCTTTTGTTGTATATTAATATCATTTTCCCTATGGTGAAGGCTTATGAAATATCTATGAGATAGATTAATCATGGGTCTAGTTAGTGGCTAACTAGAAACACTATAGGCATGTGACTTCATAGTTTGGAGGATAATATCAAAGATTATAGTATATCATGATATAGGTGGTAAACTGAAATGACTAGGTAGCACAGTTAGTATTTGAAAGCTATCTGTAATCAATGTGGAAGTGATTGCCCTTGTTATTCTCTTTGTCCAAGAAATACGAATGGAATTTGTGTCATGTTTTAAATATATGTTTACTGCCTACTAATACTCATCTCCCTCATAGGGAAAATGGAACCCACAATATTAGTATGTTTACAAATAATAACCATTTGTGGAACAAATCATATGAAAATAGTCAAAGCATGCATTGTAAGGAAACACAATGGACAAAGCAGCATATTTTGTTTTAGTTTTTTCTCCATATGTAACATTTAAAAATCCACCATTGATGTATATTTTCTTATATGTTCAAAAAAGTACATGTCTTCATGGTAGTAAGCAATTTAAAGAATATTTGTATGTATAAATATATGATCAAATTAGATTTTCATTCTTAATTCATATCAACATTATTGTCACACCCAAATTTAAATGCATGCTAGCATGCACACATATAATATATAATATATATAAACAGGTCTTCATATCCATAACTTATATTCTTTCTTCACACATCACATACAGAGATGTAATATTCTTCATTAACTAGCATCATACTTTGTCTTGACATTAAGTAATATTTTACCAAAATCATTCTTTCCTGTTTAGTATTTGTTATGAAAACCAAATGTTGTGTGCCATAGCATTTGAGAAAAATTACCAATGTTTCTTATTAAGATATGTTCAGAATCAACTTATGCCCTAACAATAATTTTTTTTTTAAGATTTTATTTATTTATTTGACAGACAGAGATCACAAGTAGGCAAGAGAGGCAGGCAGGGAGAGAGAGGAGGAAGCAGGCTCTCTGCGGAGCAGAGAGCCCGATGTGGGGCTCGATCCCAAGACCCTGGGATCATGACCTGAGCCGAAAGCAGTGGCTTTAACCCACTGAGCCACCCAGGCGCTCCTATCATTTAAAAATTTTAAACAATTTTATATCCATTTCAGTGAAAAATTAAAATTATTGCCCTAACAATAGTTTCAATTTTTCACTGAAATGGATATAAAATTGTTTAAAATTTTTAAATGATAGGGGCGCCTGGGTGACTCAGTGGGTTAAAGCCTCTGCCTTCGGCTCAGGTCATGGTCCTAGGGTCCTGGGATCAAGCCCAGCATCAGGCTCTCTGCTCCGTGGGGAGCCTACTTCCCCCTCTCTCTCTCCGCCTGCCTCTCTACCTACTTAAGATCTCTGTCTGTCAAATAAATAAATAAAATTATTTTAAAAAATAAAATTTTAAATGACATATTTATATATATATGTGTATATATCATGCAGAGCAAAGGGAATTCAGTAAAGGGAATTAAGAGCACTGAGGAAAGTACAGAAATATTGAATCATTGTATTCTACAACTGAAACTAATATAAAGCTATATGTTAACGATACTTGAATAAAAAATAAAATAAATAATTCATGGAGATGAAAAATATACACCATGGGGAATGTAATCAATAATACTCTAAGAATGTTGTATGTTAAAAGATGGTGACTATGTCTATTGTGGTGAGTATGGTGTAGTGTATAGAACTGTTGAATCACTATGTTGTGACTTGACATTAACATAATAATTTATGTCAACTATACTTCAATAATAAATCTTTAAAATAAATGGGACCTTGCTATCATCTGTTTATGAAAGTAGGACATCAAAAATTGCCTCACGGGGTGCCTGAGTGGCTCAGTCAGTTAAGTGTCAGCCTTCCGCTTAGGTCATGATCCCAGTGCCCTGGGATTAAGCCCCACATTGGGCTCCCTGCTCAGTGGAGAGTTTGCTTCTCCCTCTCCCTCTGCCTGCAGCTCCCCCTGCTTGTGCTCTCTCTCTCTGTCAAATAAATAAATAAAATCTTTTTAAAAATGGCCTCGGTTTTTCTTTTCATCTGGACTCTCATCTTTTTCATAAGTCTATCTGGTGTATCATCATCAGGGACAAATTTATTTCAAAGGATATCATAAATAACACAAAATTTTTACTCCATGCTTAAATATGTAAGGTGCATACACATTTTTGTCTTAGTATTAATCATTCATTGAATAATATTTTGTCCTATAAAATAATTATAGTATATATAAAAGAATATCAAATTAAACTATAAAATATATTATTACCACATGTCAAATTCATGGTAAACATTAAAAACACAGATGTAATGATTAGTAACTTATAATTGTTTATCAAACTGAGTAATGCTTAGCTGAGTAGTCACCCCTAAAAACATGACATAGACAGTACATAATACTTGATATTTGGTAATTTTTATAAATATACTTGCCTAAAACTATGTACTTTGTCATGTAAAAAGAAATATAATTTAAAAGTATATTCAAATGGTGGGTCACCTGGGTGGCTCAGTGGGTTAAGCCTCTGCCTTTGGCTCGGGTCATGATCCCAGGGTCCTAGGATCAAGCCCTGCATCGGACTCTCTGCTCAGCAGGGAGCCTGCTTCCTCCTGTCTCTCTGCCTACTTGTGATCTCTCTCTCTGTAAAATAAATAAATAAAATCTTTTTAAAAAAAGGTATATTCAAATGGTAACATCTTAAAATTTGATAGCAAAGTATAATTTTATGATATATAATCTATGATAGTTTATATGTATGTATATACATATGCTATATGGGTATATGCTCATTACATGCTATTTATGTATATGCTATATATACTATATATGTATATGTGCTATATATATGTTATATGTGTATATATATGCTATATATATGCAATATGTATGTATATGCTGTGTGTACATATATTTTATTTATTTATTTATTTTTCCCTTTGAGACTGCTCTAAACTTATCTCCAAAGTTTTTTTTTTGATTACCTAATTTTTTTTTTAAAGATTTTATTTATTTATTTGAGAGAGAGGCAGTGAGAGAGCATGAGCGAGGAGAAGGTCAGAGGGAGAAGCAGACTCCCCGTGGAGCTGTGAGCCTGATGCGGGACTCGATCCCGGGTCTCCGGGATCATGACCTGAGCCGAAGGTAGTCGTCCAACCAACTGAGCCACCCAGGTGTCCCTTGATTACCTAATTTTTTAAAATTTCTTTTCAGTGTAACAGAATTCATAGTTTTTGATAGAAATTCATTTCCTAAAACTGGGAAGTGAGTGTGTGCGTGTGTGTTACATTGTGTGTGGCTTTGTTATCCTACCTAAGTTTTCTTTAGCCATTTTTTGTGCTTGAGTACAAGTTATATTGCTACATCTAAAAACCACTGGAATGTTAGTTATATGTACAATTTAATTCTGTTAGTTTTTGCTTCACATAGTTAGCTGTTCTATTATTAACCATAAATATACATGTTATGTTCTTTTGGAGAACTGGTTTCTTTATCATATGTAATATTCTTCTTTATCCCCAGTAACTGTTTTTGTTTGAAATCTGCTCTGTCTGAAATTAATATAACTATTTGTGCTTTTTTTTGATTAGTGTTTATGTATCTTTTCACTTAAAGTGAGATTCTACTAGATTATATATATTGATGATATATGGTTTTTTGTTGTTGTTGTTTTGATCCACTGACAATCTCTCTTTTAATTGGTACATTGAACTATTAACACTCAAAGTGATTATTGAAATATTTGAATTAATATCTATCATATTCATTACTGTTTTTCCTTTGTTGCTCTTATTATTTATTTCTGTTTTTATCTTCTACTCTTGTCTTGCTACTTGGGGCTTTAACTGAACATTTAACATGATCTCATTTTTCTCCCTTCTTAGCATATAGGTTATACTACTTGTTTGTTTAACTTTTTTAGTGACTGTCCTAGAGTTTGTAATAAACAATTATAGCTAATCCAAGTCCACTTCCAAATAGCACTATACTATTTCATGTTCATGAGTGAGTAACTTATAACAAAATAATGCTAATTCTTCTCTCCCATCCCTGTTATTAATTTAACTTACATATAATCATCTCTCCCTATACATATATATATATAATCATATATACTTGAGTATATTATGGTATTATTATTTTGAACAAATTGTAATTTGTTAGTTAAAAATGAGAAAAATGAGGGGTTTTATTTTACCTTTGTTTACACCTTCCTTGAAGAAATGATATGCCAAGCTTTATTTTCTTTAGCATTTATCCTGCTTGTTATTTCTTGAGGTTCCTGGATATTTATTTGTTTATTCATGACTGGCATTAATGGGGAAATTTTCAGTCATTTGTGTTTCAAATATTTTTTTCTGTCCTTTTTTTCCTTTTCCCTCTTCCTGGTTATTCCCCTTACACGTACTGTAATCGTCTTACTCGGATATTCCGTACCCAAGGTTTTGGATACTTTGTTTTCTTTGTCCTTGTAGTTGTTTGAGTATAGTTGACACACAATGCTACCTTAGTTTCAGGAGTACAACATAATGATTCAACTTCTCCTTGTGTTCTCTGTAAGTTCACCACAAGTGTAATTACCATTCATAAACATCCAACACTATTTCAATGTCATTGTCTGTATTCCCTATGCTGTGCCTCTTATTCCTGTGAGCCTTTGTTTTCTTTGATTTTCAGTTTTAGAGAATTCTACTGATTTATCCTCTCACTCAATCTTTTTTCAGCCATGTCAAGTCTACCAATAAGTCATCAAATGCATTCATTTCTGTTAGTGTTTTTTGTTTTCTTTGTTTTTGTTTATCCTTAACTTTTTTTTGCTTTTTCTTTTTTTAAATTTTATTTATTTTTTAAATTTATTTTCAGTGTTCCAGAATTCATTGTTTATGCACCACACCAGTGCTCCATGCAATATGTGCCCTCCATAGTACCCACCATCAGGCTCACCCAACCCCCAAACCCCCTCCCTTCCAAAACCCTCAGTTAGTTTCTCATGGTTCATCTCCCCCTCTGATTTCCCCCAACTCCCTTCTCCTCTCCATCTCCCCATGTCCTCCATGTTATTCCTTATGCTCCCCAAATAAGTGAAACCATATGATAATTGACTCTCTCTGCTTGACTTATTTCACTCAGCATAATCTCTTCTGGTCCTGTCCATGTTGATACAAAAGTTGGCTATTCATCCTTTCTGATGGAGGCATAATACTCCATTGTATATATGGACCATATCTTCTTTATCCATTTATCCGCTGAAGGGCATTTTGGTTCTTTCCACAGTTTGGTGACTGTGGCCAGTGCTGCTATGAACACTGGGGTACAGATGGGCCTTTTTTCCACTACATCTGTATCTTTGGGGTAAATACCCAGTGGTGCAATTGCAGGGTCATAGGAAAGCTCTATTTTTAATTTCTTAAGGAATCTCCACACTGTTTTCCAAAGTGGCTGCACCATATGCCTTTCCGACCAACAGTGTAAGAAGGTTTCCCTTTCTCCACACCCTCTCCAACACATATTGTTTACTGTCTTGTTAATTTTGTCCATTCTAACTGGTGTAAGGTGGTATCTCAGTGTGGTTTTGATTTGAATCTCCCTGATGGCTAATGATGATGAACATTTTTTCATGTGTCTGTTAGCCATTTGTATGTCTTTATTGGAGAAGTGTCTGTTCATGTTTTCTGCCCATTTTTTGACATGATTATCTGTTTTGTGTGTGTTGAGTTTGAGGAGTTCCTTATAGATCTTGGATATCAGCCCTTTGTCTATAGTGTCATTTGTGAATATCTTCTCCCATTCCGTGGGTTTCCTCTTTGTTTTGTTGACTGTTTCCTTTGCTGTGCAGAAGCTTTTGATCTTGATGAAGTCCCAAAAGTTCATTTTCGCTTTTGTTTCCTTTGCCTTTGGAGACAGACATATCTTGAAAGAAGGTGCTGTGGCCGATGTTGAAGAGGTTACTGCCTATGTTCTCCCCTAGGATTCTGATGGATTCCTGCCTCACGTTGAGGTCTTTTATCCACTTCAAGTTTATCTTTGTGTATGTGCTTTTTCCTTAGGATTTACATCTCTCTAGTTACATGTCTGTCTCTCCTGCATGCTAATCTTATTATTCATTAGAACACTTAACATATTAATCAGAAGTGTTTTAAATTCCTGGTTTGATAATTCCACTGTCCCTAGCAGGTCTGGTTGTAAATTTCTATTTCTTCAAATTGTGTGTGTGTGTGTGTGTGTGTGTGTGTGTGTGTATTTTTTTGCCTTTTAGTTTGTGCTATAGTTTTTGTGGGGTTTTTTTGTTTGTTCATTTGTTTTAATAATGGGATATTATGCACAAGGTAAAAGGGACTGCTATAAATAGGCATTTACTAATGTGGTGTTGTGTTGTGGGGCTAGAGGAAGCATTACATAGTCTTGTGGTTAGTTCTCAGTCTTTAGTGAGCTTATGTCCCTGGACTGTGAACTTCACAAGCGTTTCTCAATTTTGTTTTCTGCCTCCTTTGATGGGACAGAATGATCAAAACAAGCTGCATTGAGTATGCCCTTTCCTCTTTGATGCTTCCCCCAAGTCAATTAAGCACTGTTTAACTAGTTTCCCCTGAGGGCAGGCCTTATTATGAACAAAGTGCATTGAATATTTCAAAATAGTTCTTTTTCCTATCCCCCAGCTGGGAAAAAGAAGTGAATTTTCTCAAATATTAACTGTGGGAATTTGATTGACCTTTTGGAGATAAATCTCACAATATTGTGGGGCCTCACTCCCCCACTCCCCTGCCACAGTGACTGGGTCCCTCTGGAGTTAAACTCTCAGAGTTGTCAACACTGAGCCTCCAGCAATTTGTCAATTATATATTTTTTTTTTCTCTCTCTCCAGGTACTGGTTCCTGAGGCAGCTACTACTTATGAGTCTCGGCTCTGGTAAGTCAAAGCTTTCTGTATTTTACCTGTCTTTCTAGTCTTGGAGCAATTGTTTGTCCAGTGTCCTCTCCCTTAGGGGTCCAAGAAATGTTGATTTTTTTTTTTTTTTAGTTTGTTGAGCTTTTTATGTTTTGTAAAAACATAAAAACATAGAGTGTCAGTTCCCAAGCTCCTTACATGCAGCACTGGAAATTGGAAATAATTTGTTTTTTCAAAGGTTTATACATATTGCAAGTTAGAAGAAGAAAATCTGGTCACTATGATGATTACATTTATTTGAAATAAGTTGGGAAAGACAATACAAAGTATATTGAAAATTACTATCATCTAGAGAACACTATGGCTTTAGGGTAATAAAATTGAATGCTTCATTAATGAACAATAATTTTTAATATGGGTATTTTTTCAAGGCACTAGTGCCTTAAAGTGATGCCAACTAAGGAGAAAATCTACTGAGGTGCCCTGTTTATGTCTTTGTGAGGTAACTACTCTGAAGTGTAGCCTTTGTTTGTTTTTTCCTTATAATGTATGCAAGGGAATATTTTCAAGGTAACAAGGCAAAATACCTTGTGCAGTAAAGCCCCTTACTCTATGATTAAATTAGTCACTCGAGATAAGTTTTGGTATTTTTTAAAAAGTGTTTAATTCATTAATGTTGATCTGTAAATATTTATTTTCTTAAAATAGTCAAATATAAGGATAAAGTATTGACTTTCCAGTGTTTCCATAAATAGGTTTGATGTATTTTCTAACCTAGTATGTTTTATTCATTTGATATTCATTCAATTAATTACTTATTTATATATTTTATTTATATTTACTTATATTTTATATATTTTATTTCATATTTGTTACTTATATAACACATATTTAGTAAATATAAACATGAGATAATTATTAATTAAATTTATGACTAATATCTTTTAAAAATAACACTAGAAAGGATTCCATTTAAATTATTATCTTAGGAATTTATAATGTTGACTGTATTTTTCATAGTTTAGCTCAATTCCCCATATATCTAAATATATGTTGTTTTTGACTTTTCTGTCTCAAGTCATATGTAAGTCCAAGCTTCCTATCACAAAATATTATTTGATATTTTATTCTTTTGAAAAAATTGTTAAAGAATATTGGATGGACATGATAAACAATGTTTGCTAATTATGAGGCCAAAAGCATAAAAATATATGACTTACTCTACTTTTCTATTTATATTTTTTTACATATTAATTAAGATAAAAAGTGTGGAGAAATTGTCAGTTTTTAGTCCCATTTTAAAAAAAACATGTGATGGCAATTTTGTTAATAACTATGAATTTAGGATTGTCTCCATCTCTATCCTTCTATTTCTTTGTATTTTTGAGGTGGCAATTATTCCAAGCATATATTAATATTTAATTTTTAAACAAGTTTTAAATATAACATTAAATGTCAATTCTAAATACTGGATTACCTCCCCCACTAACACACATATAGCAACCATGATGTCTTTTTACCACATATATCATAATAGTGATAATTTTTGTAATTATGTATCCACTACAACTCCCTTGTTGAATCAACCAGAAACCATCTAAGGACAGAGAACTTTTATGTTCTTTGCTCCACTGTCAATCTGGCTTGTAGCATAGGGTCAGTAATTGATTTAAAAAAAATATATATTGAGAACATAAATAAACTCCTTATCTAGTGTTTGTGACAATCTTCACTGTAAAATATGTTAGATAAATTCAAATCCATCCCATTTAGGGTCAGTGTGGATATTTCATTTAACAGCACTTGATTTTTATTCCCACTCAATCATAAATCAAATGCAATTTAAAAACAGTTTCCTCTCCTTTTAAAAGCTTACTAAACACAGTGTTTTGTTATCTTAGCAAAATACATCAATGCAATATGTATGTTGAAACAACAACAACAAAAAATTAAAGTATGGGTTACATTTCATGTTATAATAGATTGTGGATATAATAGATAATTTATATTTTTATATAAAGTTACTTTAAAAAATACAAATTGTAAAGAACACAGAAAGTGAAGTAAAACTATATAAACGTTTTAAAATTACCTTCCAGGGGCGCCTGGGTAGCTCAGTCAGTTAAAGCCTCTGCCTTCCGCTCAGGTCATGATCCCAGCGTCCTGGGATCGAGCGCCACATCAGGCTCTCTGCTCCGTGGAGAGAGCTTCCTCCTCTCTCTCTCTCTCTCTCTGCCTGCCTCTCTGCCTACTTGTGATCTCTGTCTGTCAAAAATAAATAAAATCTTTTTAAATAAATAAATAAATAAATAAATAAATAAAATTACCTTCCATAGTCTCATAACACAAAGAGGAATCACTGCTAATATTTTAGCTTAGTATTTCAGGAACTTTTTTTCTCTTGTGAAACTATGTGGTAATCAGCGTGGATGTGGATGTAATTTATGTCAGTAGGGGTTTTTCCATTGATGAGCTGTATGTTTGCATATGCATACATACATGTGTACATATATATAGTTATAGGCATATAACTATGTTTGTATAATATATATTATGCATATGCTGTAAGGTGACACATGCCTTAACATTTTGTATCACGATTATAGCTTTTTATTTTTAGATTTTTTTTTAAATTTATCTATTTGACAGAGAGAGATCACAAGGAGGCAGAGAGGCAGGCAGAGAGAGAGGGGGAAGCAGGCCTCCCGTTGAACAAAGAGCCCAATGCGGGGCTCCATCCCAGGACCCTGAGATCATGACCCAAGCCGAAGGCAGAGGCCCCAACCCACTGAGCCACCCAGGCGCCCCATGATTATAGCTTTTTAAATTTAAAATCATTTTGCTGGCACTTTCCCATGTAATTCATTCTGAAATAATTTTTAATGGCTATGTATCCCCACTTTCTTCTCTTTGTTCATTTTAGACTATCTCAAATCCTATAAAATCTCTGTATAGCATCTGTTCTTTCATAAAGATGCATTGCCACTGATGAATAGGAATTCCTTCAATAGGGTAGTGAAACTATGATGAACTGAAATGAGTTATGCTTACAACAATTTCTTGAATACATCTGAATCATCTTCAATATAAGCAGCTTTTTGGTCTCTTCCTAGTTCTCTAAATATTAATACTGTTCTTGTTTTGGGCCCAGAAGTGTGTGTTACCTACTATGTAAACTGTATTTCTTTTTATTTTTCACATGTTGTATCGTCAGCATTAGCATACAAAGATAAATAATATTAGAGGCAAAGTAGGGGTAGGGCCAGTTCCCAGAGAAATGCCAATATCATCTACACCAAATATATGGTTAGTAGCCAATTCCAGTTTGCATGCTGTTATATATATAGTTTGCTTTGTTGTTTATTTTTTTATTTCATTATGGCAAACTGTGTAGAAGAAAAAAAATACCATTATACCACTTTTTTTTTGCATGGGTAATCTTGCATTTTGTTTCGTTAAGATATCTTTTCAATATTGACCATATGTTAGTCACTACTTTCAGTACCAGACTACATCAATAAATAGACAAAGAGCTTACTCTATTATTGGAGGAGAAAAGTAATAATCACATATGTAAATTAAAAAAAATTTCAGTGCATATAAATTCTATGAATAAATATGGAAGAGGCTAATGTCAGAAAATTATGGAAAAGGCTAATTTAACAGAGTGGTAAAAATAATTCTCTGTTGATTTTGAACTGATATTTCAGTGATAACAAAGACGTATTCATATGAAATTCTGGATGATGAGTTTTTATATATAGGAGGAAAAAGACATGTGATAATGGATAAAAGAAAACAAAACAAAACAAACACAACACTATTTAGCAAGGAAAGAAAACCCAAGAAATGGTCAGAGGAATGGGCAGGTAGTTCATTGTAGGTCATGCAAAAGGGTCTGGATTCTTTATAAGACATCAAGATATCATCAGTTTTATGAATGATTGTGACATAACCTTAGATATATATTTATTTTAATTTTTCTGGGTAGTATGTGGAGAATAAGTCTTACAGTGACCAAATGTCATGTACAGAGGTGACTTATGAAATTCTGGCAGTAATTTGATCATCTGATGATATGTACTTAAAATATGAACTTAAAACAGTAAAACAAAAACATTGAAAAATATTCAAATTCTTTGAACATCAATTCTACTTTTTATAAATATATGCTAAATAAATATTGTGCTGTGGGGAATTTTAGATATCACTATTTTATATTTAAAATAATGAGTCCTTAACAGATTAAATAGCCAAAATAGACATTCAAATACATTGCTATCTAACATTATGTTTACCACTAAAACTATGCTTTAAAATTATATATTATGACATAATGTGCTGTTTTATAATCTATTACTTAAAGACAGATTAAACAACTTATACTCTTCTACTTAAATATGTTTATATGCCACCTGTTCTTGTGTTTATTTTCTTTCCATCAAATCTCCCTTAAAAGACAAAACATGGAATAAACTAAGATACTAACCAATGAGGTAAGAAGAATTAGTGAGTTTGATTACCAGTGATAATATGATATAAATAATGAAACATGTTTGCAGGATTGGGATATAAGTAGGTAGGCTGGTTCTTGACTAAACATATGTCAAGTCTTGCTAAAAAGTTACATTAATTAAGCAGATTAATATTGGAATAGACAGAAATTGGTCCAAACATTAAAGGAAATAGCAAATTACGGCACTAAAACTTTGACTGAATAAGAAAAGTCCGTAGTTCTGTGACATTTGGTTATCCAGCTAGAAAAAAATGTGGGTTCCTAGTTCACATTATACACAACATGCCTTGCAGTGTTTTCTTACAAAATATAAGAAATATTTTTTTGAAATATGAAAAAAAATAGAATGACTTTAGTTAAGGAACAAAAATGCAAACCACAAGGAAAACAATGGAAGTTTTGAATACATCTAGATTAAATGTTTAAATAGCGAAGTATACTATGAACAAAATAAAATTAGAATCCATAAACAGACATGACTAACAAATTATTCAGAATATAAAAAAAATCAATTATTCAAGACAAAAAAAGTGAATAAGCCTGTTGAAATTTAAGCAAATTTGAGCAAAATTTATGATCAGACATTATATAGAAGAGACACACCTGAACAATGGTCTGATATACAGTTGTTGAAGAAATTACAATACATCTGTGTGAGATACCATTTTATATTCTGATTACTGAAAGAATGGAAACCTCCATACACTGTTGATGATGTTGATTTGTAAAATTATATTTGAGTGCTAATTTGAAGATGTCATTCAAAGATTGAATGAGAGTTTTCATCCTATCCTAAACAACTTAGCAGGGGAAAATGATTTCCAGAAATCTATCCCTAATTCTCAAGGCATGAACATTGGAATCTATGCAAGAGATTCAGATAAAAATTCCAACAGAGCTTTTAATAGGCTGGATTTGGAGACTGGATTTATATTTATAAGGAAGAGCAAGAATCAAATGTTGGCATGATAATCATGAAGAAATTTTTAACTTATTTAGTTGTATTTTATTCAAAAAGTGATATATATATACATATATACATGTACATACATATATGTATACACATATACATATATACACACATATGCATGCATACATATATACATACATACATATACACACATATATATATGTATATACATATTTCTATCTCTCTTTTTCAAGCACACAAACTCCAGGGGATTTACAGAATGTCATATGTCAATAACAGCACTATTTTTTTAATAGCTTGAGTACAAAATAAATATTCAACAAATGTACAGCAATTTAATAGATAAATATATTGTGCTGTATTCATATAGCGGAATATTATAGAATTGGGAAAATGGAAAAATGAAAGAGAGCTGCAAGCTCTCTGTAAATGGATCTCAAATATAATTATATTTAATTTAATTACAATAAATTAATTAATATAAATTAATATAATTGATTTAATTTTTAAGAAGCAGATTACATTTGTAATCTGGAAATTTGTAATATTGGAAAATAGGGGAAATACCAATCCATTGTTTATAAAGTCATAGTTAAGTTATTTTTAAAATTTAAAAAAATGAAATTCATGGTAATTATTTATGTAATACAACTACTTCAGCAACTTAGCTTATTTTTAGCAAATAGAATCCTAACAAGAGATAGGGACTTCAGGAACATTTACCCAACTGTTTTCTATTTCCATAAAAGAAATGTGGGATAATTACAGGAATATCCCAGCCAAACATGAACTCAATTAACTGACTGCAAATATATGCTCAAGTGTAGTAAAAAGTAATTGCATGATCAAAGGGTACATCAACTTCCTGTCATGTTAGCTTTACAGTGTTTTACTAGTCCATAGGGGACTGAATATTTTATATATTTTGTTCTGTTTTCAAATAACAAATTTAAAAAACAGATCGTATTGTCTACTTTTATCTACCCTATCTCAAATGTGAACATTACATTTTAAAACATTCTGAAAATATTGCAACATAATAAGATGGTGCATAGAATAATTTCAATTATTTAAATATTGGTTTTGTTTTTCATTTTATTTTTTTCCAGTTTTATTGAGAAAAAATTGGCAAACATCACTGTATAAGCATAAGGCATTTGATATGATAGATTGATTTATATATTTTGTGAAATGATTACCACAATAGGCTCAATTAACATTTGTTTTCTCTTAAAGATACAATCAAAAGAAAAGAAAGATGAATTCAGGAGAAAAAAAAATCCCCCTTGTGATGAGAAATCTTAGGATTTACTCTCTTAACAACTTTCATATGTATCACACAGCAGTGTTAGCAATAGTCAACATGTTGTGTATTTTATATTTAAAGAGTAAATCTTCCTGTTGTTCTCATGTTATCTTAAATGATTTTAGATTATAATTCTTTTTTGTTATCTTCAATACCTCTTAATCTTTAATAATGATACAAAACATACACACATGAGTGCGTGCACACACATTCACACAATCTTTTCTTATTAACTTAAAACATATCTGTTTTTTAGTCCTTTTGTTTGTGCTGCAGTCATGCAATGCTTGACATTTATGCAATGTCATGTGTTATTAAAATTTATCTAAATGCATTCTCTGAATTTATTAAAATATTTCAACCTTTTAAAATTTCTATCCTTGTATTGCACTGTAATATCATAATTCATTTAACATTGTTCTATTTCTTGTCTCCTTGTATCAGTATTGACTGTTTTATATCTTTACATCTATAATAATAATACAACACAGAGAGAAACATGTAATAATTCATTTTGTGAATATCTATTCAGAAAATTGCTATATCTTTGAATTCCAAAACAAAATCATATATTTGATGTAACAATACATAAGCTTTGCTGAGATATTAACATTTATTCCATGAGGTGTTTTCCATTTTTATTCTTTCTTTACAGAAAAATGAAAATCCTTTTTAATCATATTTTACACAAAACACTTCTGTAGTCAGTTCACTAAAGATTATGAAAGAAGAATATGTTACTTTAAAAAAAAAAACAACTTTATCCTTAGGTTGTAAATTAGAAACAGAACAATATGATGGGAGAAAAAAAGCCTTTTAACTTTTTTTTATTATTGCTTATTTTTTTAATAGATCTGAATGCCATGTTCATGATATTTTCTAATCCCTCTCATTATTATCTGAACAACTACCCCTTTCTTTCTTTCTTTCTTTCTTTCTTTCTTTCTTTCTTTCTTTCTTTCTTTCTTTCTTTCTTTCTTTCTTGCTTTTTTTTCCATGTATAACCTTGATGTCCTATAAGTAAAGTAGAGTGCAAATACTGGAGAGATGGAGAGAGAGTCAGATGTTGATAGTCATAGCAGAATGGTCATATTCATATTGAGACAATCTATAACTGATAGATATAGATGTTTTCACGATGGTGAGAGAAAGATGGGAAGGATAAGATGTGATGTAGTCATCAGGGACTCTTATGTGAAGTTTTTCCTTCAAAATGATATAGCAATTAGAAAAAATAGGAATTTAAAATATGTGCCCCAGTTTTATAATTTAACCAAAGCTGTTTCTCCAGCCCTGAATTTCATGTTCAGTTTGAAACTTGGAAGCTCCTCTTAAAGTTAAGTAAAGGAAAAAGTATCTTATCTCTTCCATATATATTAGGTTACGCAGAAAAAGATGCAAAAGTTAAGTACTAAAGCCTTTTTTTAAAAGATTTTATTTATTTATTTGACAGAGATCACAAGTAGGCAGAGAAACAGGCAGAGAGAGAGGGGGAAGGAGGCTCCCTGCCGAGCAGAGAGCCCAATGCGGGGCTCGATCCCAGGACCCCGAGATCATGACCGGAGTGGAAGGCAGAGGCTTTAACCCACTGAGCCACCCAGGTGCCCCTAAGTACTGAAGTACTAAAAGTAATTCTGTACTTTTAAAGTACAGATTAAAGTACTAAAGTCTTGAACTAATTCTGTCCACTTGGACATTAAGGATAAATTATTCTAGACCTATTTGATAAAAACAAATGAATTCTTGTACAATTATTGATTAAAGATATTTGTTGTTACTCTAGCACTGTCATCATATTATTGAAATGGTCAGAGAAATATCAGGGATTGTATACAGGTAAGCTCTGAGCATTAGAGGTCTAGAATACCAACTCAGCATCCTTTGAAGTCTACTAAAAAGGGTGACATACAGTTTCAGTTCTAGAGGAAGTCTTGGATTGTAAGAAGATTTCCATAAAAGGACTGTATAACAAGGGCTGGGCAGGATATTAATCACCTAAACTGGAGTACCTAGAATGTAATGTGTTTTAAGAGGGTATCTGTGGAACCAGCTGTGTGCAAAACACAAGAAACAAATTAATGTTGACACTAATGATACATACTCTCTTAATTGAATTATGAGAGTAATTATTGTGTTAAACGTTACATGAAGTGTTTATTGTATTGCAAACTAATGGACAAATAAGAAACCATTGATACAATGATACAGTATCATTCTATCATCAAGATTATTCTGTAAATGAAGATATACTAGACTTCAAAGAAGAGAAGGAAAATGGAAAGAAGTTCCTGGCTCAGGGGTGAAATAAAATTGTTACATAGAACCCAGAATCCCAAAGCATATTAGTCCTTTATTGAACAATAAGCTCTCGGAGGTCCATGGCTGGATAATTTGTCCTCATTTAAATTCCAAATGTTCTTATGACATCCATCACATAATAAACACCAACAAACTAATCAATTGATTTACTAATTAAAAGTTAACATGAGCTGTTGGTCCTCTGTCTGGCTTCTTTAGCAGCACTATTTATAACTATGGAAAAGGCCTAAGTGTCCATCAACTGATGCATGGATAAAGAAGTGTGGTATATATATGCGTTGGAATACTACTTGGGATAAAAAAGAATGAAATCCTCCCATTTGCAATGACATGGATAGAGTTAGAGAGTATTAGGCTAAGCAAAATAAATCAGTGAGAGAAAAACAAATACCATATTTCACTCATGTAGAATTTAAGAAACAAATGAGCAAAGAGGAAAAAAAGAGAGAAGGAGGCAAACCAAGAAACACAGACTCTTCAGTATAAGCAAACTAATGGTTACCAGAGGGGATAGGTGAGAGAGATTAAGGAGGGCACTTGTGATAAACACCAGGTGTTGTATGGAAGTGTTGAATTATTACATTGTATGCCTGAAACTAATATTACGCTTTATGTTAGCTAACTAGAATTTAAATAAAAACTTAAAAAAGTTAATGTGCTAAGATGTTGCCATTTTCTTTAAATAATGTGAGAAGTTATTTAATTATTTTAACAATTATAGGAGTCAGTAACAATATTATTTGAAATAATTATTAGAAAACATCCTTCAAGAGTTAGAGTCAGGCTTTTTTTTTTTTTTTTTTTTTTTTGGTTACAGGGAACAGAGTCAATTTTTTAAAGGAGTTCTAGACTTTTGATACTTTCAACACTGTCAAGAATGTTTCTCTTGGAATACCTGGGTGGTTCAGAGGGTTAAGTGTCTGCCTTCAGCTCAGGTCATGATTCCAGGATTCTGGGATTGGGCCCCATTTGGGGCTCCCTGCTTGATGGTGAACCTGCTTCTTTCTCTCCCTCTGCCCCTCACTCATGATCTCTCTTTCTCACTCTCTTTCAAATAAATAAGTAAAATATTTAATAAAACATTTCTTTTCAGCAATAAAATGGCCCCACAACTTTTTTTTATTCTGACTTCCTAAAGCTTTTTTTAAAAATTTAATTTAATTTTTTTTCAGTGTTCCAAAATTCATTGTTTATGCACCACACCCAGTGCCCCATGCAATATGTGCCCTCCTTAGTACCCACTACCAGGCTCACCCAACCCCCTCTCCCCCCTCCCCTCCAAAACCTCAGTTTGTTTCTCAGAGTCCACAGTCTCTCATGGTTTGTCTCACCCTCTGATTGCCCCCAGCTCACTTATATTTAATAAAACCAAACAGATAAATTGCCTACTGGTAGTATTGTCTCACTCTTCATCTTACATAGGACTCCAAATTAATTCAGTCTTTTGAGGCTGGAAGAGACTTTTTTCTATTGCATTGGGTGACTATGCATCAAAAAAATAATTTAATTGCCTACTACATTCTAGTCATAAACTCTCCCAAATCCCTTATTATCTATCTATCTATCTGTCTATTTATGGGAGTACATAGGAAGGTCCATGTAACTTGTCAAGTTCATTTAACCTTTTTAGCTTTGATCTGCACTTCAATTTTTACAACTATTACTAATACTTTTATTTATTTATTTATTTATTGGTGTTTTCCTAGTGACATGGATAATTAAACCACCACACATTCCATGTTTTTTTTTTTTTTAACATGCTTTGGAAGGATTTCAGATTTTCTTCTACCTTTTACTCACACTTCTCTATGTCCTGCATAGGAAGTGGTAGCAAATATGACAATGGAAATGATATCTAAAAGACACCAATGACATTGCTGAAAATACATATTTCTGAGTTTCAGTAAGGTGAAAGATGTCTTTTGATAAAAATATTTTATCCTTGTATTAAAAAATCTACCATTCAATCAATCAGAAGATGACATTATGTCACAGAAATATAGTTCAGAAAAGTGTGATATATAACCTTATATCTATTTTAAACATGCATCTTTTAAAATGTCAATTTCCTTGCCGTTATGTCTTAGAAAAACACACAGAAAAACAAAAAGCAGGTGTGACTTATTTTTGCAAAAACCAATATTAAAGTGATTAATAATAGCTTTAAATGGTCCATAAATAATATATTTAATAACACTGAAATAAAATATTTCATTTAGAAATATGTTGATCTAAGATAACAGTGGTTTAGAGTAGTTTAGTAATAATGTAAAATGTTGACTCTTCAGAAACATTGAGATGACTTAGTAGATTAAAAAATAAACATTGCTCTTTCTATATGTATTCATGTGCATTTCTCTATCTATTTATATATAATATACACACACATCTATAACAATACATGCATGCCTTCAAAAATATAGTATGTATTTTACATATATTTATGTTAATATGTATTAATTTATACAATAGTAAATTTAAATGCACTAAGTCAGAAGATGACTATTGCTAGGTTTGTCTTTTAAAAATTACTGTTAGGGTGCTTAGGTGGCTCAGTGGATTAAGCCTCTGCCTTAGCTCAGGTCATGATCTCATAGTCCTGGGATAGCCCCTTACCCCCATCGGGCTCTCTGCTCAGTGGGGAGCCTGCTTCCCCATCTCTCTCTCTGCCTGCCTCTCTGCCTACTTGTGATCTCTCTCTCTCTGTGTCAAATAAATAAAATCTTTAAAAAAATTAAAAAATCACTGTTAAAATAGTGTAAGATATTTATGAATAAGATCAGAAGATAGCTGGTATTTGCAGTATTTTTTAAAGTCATTATCTTAGTAGTGTAAGATATTTATGAATAAGAAGAAATCCAATATCAATCTATGCTCCAACATGATGTACACATAATTGAACCTTAGAAAAATGATTTATATTATGATGTAACACTTCATAATTTCCTGGAACCAATATATATCAATACTATTCTTTTGTAACTTTGCAGACAAACCCAAGTGGCAGATGTCTCATAATGCAATAAAAGCAGCAAATGAATTCAACACTCAGGTAATTATAATTGTGGTATAATATACACATTTTACTTAGTAGTACAAATTGTTGTATTTTTAATAGTTATAAAGTGGTCTGTATCAGCACTAATATAGTTGATTTGTGATATAATTTGCAGTAGTAAGTAAAATGTTTCATTGTTCCAGATCAGTTTCTCCAACAGTCCCTGGATCATTTCTAGATCAAGCCCTTAACCTTAGTCATGTGGTTAGATGAAGAGGGTGGTCTCCTTTCACCAAGATTAGAGATACCCTTTTTTAATGTTCTCCTTATGAAGCATCAACAAGCATGATCATCTCTTCACTGAGTTATATCTAAACCAAGTACCGAAATAAAGATTAAGGATTTCTTCGAATTAATGAACATGAATTAATGAAAAAAATATATATGTTGTTTCTAACTTTCCACAATATTTTTCTTTCTTTACAGTCCTCCAGTTTCTAAACAATAAGCTATATTGAACAAAACCACATAAAACTGCTTTTCCCTCCTTCCTAGCCTACTGTGTCTCTCCCCACCACCTGTCTATGTCATTGAGCTATGCAATTGTCACTTTAGGTAAAGCCCTGACTTGGGAGCCAATCTATTCTCTGATGTGTCATTACAAGTGTCTAGGAGCTGCTCTGCTAACTAATAGAGCTAGTCTATTATAGCACCAGGCAAAAGTGGGAAACTAAGCATTCTTTATTAAAATTAAAGGAATGGGGCACCTGGATGGCTCAGTCAGTTGGGTGGCAGACCTGTGATTTCGGCTTAGGTCATGATCACAGGGTCCTGGGATGGAGCCCACATCAGACTCTGCACTAAGCAAGGAGTTTGCCTGGGGATAATCTCTCTCTCCTTCTCCCTCTGCCATTCCCCCTCTTGCACTTTCTCTCTCTCTCAAGTAAATAAACAAACTTTAAAAAATAAAATTAAAGGAAGAAAAGCTAAAACTACTTGTGTATATTAATTTCAAATCTGCTATTATATTCATGCGAATAGCAAGCATATAACATGAAAAACAATATATAAATAATGGCATATTTTAAATGAACAATGAAAGAAAAACTCAATGGTAATGAAGGAAATGTTCATTTTCAGTAATAAACTTCAAACTCCAAATTTATTAGGAAGTTTTCTAATGACCATAAGCTCAAAATTAAATAAAATAGATAAGACAAAATAAGTCAAGAGAATTCATAAAAGCCACCTTTTTTGTGTGTATTTTCTATTACAGTTAAGTTCCTCTAATCTTTTATATATTTAGCTCTAAATATTTCCCTGTTTTCAAATATTTGTATTTTCAATCGACTCTTCAGAACAATTTAAAAACCAAGTTAACTGATCACGGAAGTAATTATTATCTATTTTCTGACAAACCTCACATTTATATTTCAATCTGGATGCCTTTTTTTTTGAGTACAGGCACAATTAATTTCTTCATATCCCTTCCTCAGAGGCACCCAAAGTTTCAAATGTTTAAGACTTAATTTGTTATACCACGAATCCAAGCACAGAATTTGTACTTACCAGTTTCAATCTTGGCAAGAGTACTGCTGATCCAAATCAGAAAACCAGCCTTTCTCCCCTTTGTCTTTTTCACCAGTACCAAATCAATCATAGTAGTTGATCATTCAATGATTTATTTTCTTTTTCTTTTTTTTTTTTTTGAAGATTTTATTTATTTATTTGACAGAAAGAGAGATCACAAGTAGGCAGAGAGGCAGGCAGAGAGAGAAGGGGAAGCAGGCTCCCTGCTGAGCAGAGAGCCCGATGGGGGTAAGGGGCTATCCCAGGACTATGAGATCATGACCTGAGCTAAGGCAGAGGCTTAATCCACTGAGCCACCCAGGTGCCCCTCATTCAATGATTTAAATATCTCTTGAATATGTTCACTTTTCCCAATTTTTACCACTATTATTATCTTATTCTAAGCCATTACGAACTTTTTAGCAGGGAAGATTTTTTAAACTCTGCTGTGCTATCACTGTCTTGCTTAGTTATTTTATTATTTTCTATTTTTCAAGTTTGGAATATTTTTTCTAAGTTTTTATTTAAATTCCAGTTAGGTAACATACAGTATGATATTAGTCTCAGGTATACAATATAGTGTTCAGCACTTCCATACATCATTTGGTTCTCATCACAATAAGGACTTTAACCCCCTTAACCCCCATCACCTATTTTACCCATCCCTCACCCACTCCCTTCAGTTTGTTCTCTATAGTTAAAAGTCTGTTTCTTGGTTTGCCTCTCTTTTCTTTTTTCCCCCCTTTGCTCATTTGTTTTGTTTCTTAAATTCTATATGTGAGTGAAATCATATGACTATTTCAGTTAGCATTTTACACTCTAACTTCATCCATGTCATTGCAAATGGCAAGATCTCATTCTTTTTTAAGGATATATATGCTTAAAAAGAATATATATATATATATATATATATATATATATATACATATGTGTGTGTGTGTGTATAAAACATATGCCACTTCTTTATCCATTCATTATCTTTATCCACTCCTTAGTCAATGGACACTTAGGCTATCTTCTTAATTTGGATATTATAGGTAATGCTAATATAAACATCAAGGTGCATGTATCATTTTGAATTCATATTTTTGTATTCCTTGGGTAAATAACCAGTAGTGTAATTGCTAGATCATAGGGTAGTTCTATTTTTAACTTTTTGAGGAACCTCCATACTGTTTTCCAGAGTGGCTGCATCAGTTTGCTTTCCCACCAATAGTGCAAGAGGGTTTACTTTTCTATACATCCTCACTAATACCTGTTGTTTCTTGGGTTGTTGAATTTAGCCATTCTGACACTCTGTGAGGTGGTATCTCATTGTGGTTTTGATTTGCATTTCCCTAATAAGTGATGTTGAGCATCTTTTCATGTTTCTATTGGCCATCTGTATGTCTTCTTTGGAAAAATGTCTTTTCATATCTTCTGCCCTTTTAATTGGATCATTCATTTTTCAGGTGTTGAGATTTATAAGTTCTTTATATATTTTAGATACTAACCCTTTATCAGCTATGCCATTTACAGATATCTTCACCCATTCTTTAGGTTGACTTTAGTTTTGTTGATTTTTTCCATTGTTATACTGAAGCTTTTTTTTTTTTTTTTGGTAAAATCCCAAAAGTTTATTTTTGCTTTTGTTTTCATTTCCTCAGGAAACATATTTAGAAAGAACTTGCTATGGCCGATGTCAAAGGGGTTACTTGGTATGCTTTTTCTAGGATTTTGATGGTTTCCTGTCTCACATTTAGGACTTTCGTCCATTTTGAATTTATTTTTGTGTATGGTATAAGAAAGTGGTCCAGTTTTACTTTTTTGCATGTTGCTGTCCAGTTTTCCCAACACCATTTGTTGAAGACACATTGTTTTTCCCATTAGATATGCTTTTCTGCTTTGTCACATCTTAATTGTCCATACAGTTGTGAGCTCATTTCTGGGTTTTCTACTCTGTTCTATTGATCCATTTGACTATTTTTTTGTGCCAGTACCATACTGTTTTTGATGACTACAGCTTTGTAAAAAACTTATGTCTAGATTTGTGATGTTTCTAGCTTTGCCTTTCTTTTTCAAGATTGTTTTGGCTATTTGGGTCTTTTTTGGTTCCATACTAATATTGGGATTCCTTGTTATAGCTCTGTGAAAAATGCTGGTGGTATTTTGATAGGGATTGCATTAAATGTGTAGATTGTTTTGGGTAGTACAGACACTTTAACAATATTTATTATTTCAATCCATGAACATGGAATGTCTTTCCAATTCTTTGTGTCACCTTCAATTTCTTTCATCAGTGTTTAGAGTTTTCAGAGTACAGGTCTTTTACTTCTTTGGTTAGGTTTAGTCCTAAGTATCTTATTGGTTTTGAAGCAACTATAAATGGGATCAATTCCTTAAGTTCTTTCTGCTGTTTCATTATTAGTATATAGAAATGCAACTATTTCTATACATTGATTTTGTATCCTATGACTTTACTGAGTTCCTTTATCAGTTCTAGCAGTTTTTTGGTGAAGATTTTTGGATTTTCTACAGGGTATCATACCGTCTACAAATAATGAAAGTTTGATTTCTTTCTTTCCAGTTTGAATGCCTTTTATTTCTTTGTGTTATCTGATTGCTGTGGCTAGGACTCCTAGTACTATTGAATAAAGGTGGTGAGAGTGGACATCTCTGTCTTGTTCTGTTAGGATATGAAGTCGACCACCCCTTAAATAGACAGAGAACACTCTCAATAATGCAAGTCACACAGCGAGGTTTATTTCCAGCTAGCTGGGGTCCAAGTATCTGCCCGATGCAGCGGGTTTCTACAAGAACCCCGAGCACTCAAAGCCAAGGGTTTATATAGGATTTTTAAAGCACTTAACACACAGTAATTTTCCATCACTTCAGAGACTCTACATACTTTTGGCCTGTGCCCCCCTGGTGGTTTAGTAAGATAAGCTTTTTTTCAACATCTGGTCCCCATGACACAACAGCCTATCTGTCCTGGTGGTTTAAGATGATTAGCTGCTGCCGGGTGTTGCAGGGTGGGGTACTTCCTTGGAACTAAAGCAGGGTGGGGGTCTCTGGAACTAAAGTAAAGTAGGGGAAAGTTCAGCCCTTGGGCCTGAGATGGCTGCCCAAGCTAAGTTGGTTGTACTTATGCTAAGGCTAAACCTGAGGTGGGATGGCCTTAATTTTTCTCGGCCTCCACAGTTCTTGACCAATAGAAGAAAGGCTCTCAATTTTTTCCCCATTAAATATATTAACTATGGGTTTTTCATAGATAACCTTTATTATGTTGATGTATCTTCCCTCTAAACCTACTTTGTTGAAGGTTTTCTTTTTTATCAAGAATACTTTGTCAGATGCTTTTTCTGCATCTATTGAGAGGATCAAATGGTTCTTAGCCCTTCTTTTATTATTCCTTTATTATTATTCTTTTATTATATCACACTGATTGAATTCCAATTATTGAACCACCCTTGAAACTCCCACTTGCAAATCCCACTTGATTGTGGTGAAGGATTTTTAAAATGTATTTTTGGAAATGATTTGCTAGTAGTTGTTGAGAATTTTTACATTTATATCCATTAGGGATTTGGTGTTTTTTTTTGTTTTGTTTTTGTTTTTGTTTTTTAGTGGTGTCTTAGTATCAGTTAGTAGTAAACTTAGTAAACAGTTTAGTGTTTTGGTATCAGGGTAATCCTGGCCTCATAGAATGACTTTAGAAATTTTTCTTCCTTTTCTATATTTTGGACAGTTTGAGAATAATAGGAATTAACTCTTCTCTAAATATTTGTTAGAATTTGTCTGTGAAGCAATCTGGTCCTAGACTTCTGTTTGCTGGGAGTTTTTTTTATTATTCACTCAATTTCTTTGCTGGTTTTTGGTCTGTTCAGGTTTTCTGTTTCTTCTTGTTTCAGTTTTGGTAATTTATATGTTTCTATGAATTCACCCATTTCTTCTAGATTGTCCAATTTGTTGGCATATAGTTTTTCATATATTCATAATGTTTCATAATATTCTCTTATTACTGATTGTATTTCTGTGGTGTTGGTTGTTACTTCTCCTCTTTCATTTATGATTTTGTTTATCTGCATCTTTATTCTTTTTGACAAGTCTGGCTAAAGGTTTATCAATTTTACTAATTTTTTCAGAGAACCAACTCCAGTTTTCATTTTTCTGTTCTATTGTGTTTTTTATTTTTTGCTTTTTTTGTTTTTGTTTTTGTTTTTAGTTTCTATATCATTTACTTCTGCTCTAACCTTTATTATTCCTTTCCTTCTGTTGGGTTTGGGTTTTGTTGTTCTTTTATAGCTACTTTAGGTGTATTATTTGAGATTTTTCTTGCTTCTTGAGGTAGGCTGGTATTGCTATAGACTGCTCTGAGAACTGCTTTTGCTGCCTCCCAAGGGCATTTTGGACCATTGTGTTTTCATTTTCATTTGTTTCCATGTATTTTTTATTCCTTCTTTTATTTCCTGGTTGACCTATTCATTGTTTTTGTAGAATGTTATTTAACTTCCACATATTTGTGGTCTCTCTAGAATTTTTCTTGTGGGTATCTTCTAGTTTCAAGAAGTGTAGTTAGCAGAGATTAGTAGTATGACTTTGATTTTCTTGAATTTGTATGAGCTTGTTTTATGGCCTAATATATGATTTATTCTATTCTGGATAATGTTCCATGTGGACTTGTAAAAAAAGTGGGTATTCTGCTGTTTTATGATGGAATGTTCTGAATATATCTGTCAAATTCATCTATCACAGTGTCATTCAAAACCATTGTTTCCTTGTTGATTTTCTTTTTAGAATATCTGTCTGTTGATGTAAATGGGGTGTTAAAGTCCCCTACTATTATTGTATTGCTATCGATTAGTTTCCTTATGTTTGTTATTAACTATTAACTATATTTTGCAAGTTTAATTACAAGATACCTTGGTGTAGCCCTGCTTTTGTTGATTTTGATGGGGGTTCTCTGGCCTCCTAGTCTGGATGTCTGTTTCCTTCCCCACAGCTGTTGTTTCATCAAAAAAGTTCTCCGCTCTCTTTTTTCTCTCTTCTTCTGGGACTCCTATAATATGAATGTTATTATGTTTGTTGGAGTCACTGAATTCCATAAGTCTATTTTCGTTTTACGTAATTCTTTTGTTCAGCTTCATTGTTTTCCATTATTTTTTTCTTCAGGTTATTAATTCATTCCTCTGCTTCTTCCAGTCTGTTGTGCCTACAGTATATGTTGCATGTTTCTTGCTTTTGCATTCTAGCTGTTCTGTCCCTCTATCTGCAGAGGCTCTCCTTACCGGCTGTGGGCAGTGTTTGGTCCCTGCCCTGAATGTGGTGAGTTTCAAAGAGGTGCTCTTTGCTTTTGGAATAAGACCTGTCACTACCTCCACTGGGATTGATGCTCTGCAAAACTCTCTGGTTGAATAGACATGGTGTGGGTAGGGTTTTTGCTTGTCTTCTGGGGGAGGGGCCCACAATGCTGGGACTGAGGTAAACATGAATGAGAAGTGAATTTTCACCAGAGCACACTGGGATGGAGTTTAGTTTATGCAAGTTAGACAGTCAGTGTCTGTGTTGCTCTGCTTCTCACAGGTGTCTTTATGAGTGGGGAAGGGCCAGCTCCTTTATTCTTGGGGTGGTCTTTCTGTGAATACTGCATCTCAGGGGCATACTCTGAGAAGAGCCAATAATCTCCCCACTGTGTACCCCAGGCACTCTTCAGATCTCCATTTCCATTCTGTAGGCCCCCAGCTTATTTGTTTGCCTTCTCTCCAACAGCAGCACAAGTGCCCTCAGGGCTCTATCACAGCCAAGCCCACTGACATTTAAAACTCCAGGCTTTAGAGGGTATCATGCTTAGTGAAATGAGTCAATCAGAGAAAGACAACTATCATATGATCTCCCTGATATGAGGAAGTGGAGATGCAACATGGGGCGTTGAGGGGGTAGGAAAAGAAGAAAAGAAACAAGATGGGATCAGAGGGAAACAAACCATAAGTGACTCTTAATCTCACAAAACAAACTGAGGGTTGCTGGGGGGAGGGGAATCGGGAGAGGGGGGTGGAGTAATGGACATTGGGGAGGTTATGTGCTATGGTTAGTGCTGTGAGGTGTGTAAACCTGGCGATTCACAGACATGTACCCCTGGGGATAAAAATACATTATAAGTTTATAAAAAATAAAAATATTATAAAAAAATAATAATATACAACAAAAAACAAAAACCCTCCAGGCTTTAAGCCCCTCTGGTTACAAGAACTCATGAAATTCAGCCCCTCTCATTTTCCAAGCCAAAGGCATGGAGACACATTCTCCTTGTGCATTCCTCTGTGTGTTCCTTTTTCCTGCTCTCTTCTTCCTCCCCTCCACAGCAGCCAGGACCCATTTCTCCCCTAAACCACGTCTCCATACTTCCTACCTTCTTCAATGTAACTTCTTGTCTCCCTTTAGTTATGGAGTTTGTTCATTCTATCAGTCTTCAAGTCAATTTCTGGGGTATTTAGGATGATTTGATAGTTATCTAGTTGTGTTTGTGGGATGAGGCAAATTCTACTCCACTGCCATCTTCCTGTTGGTCTTCTCAGGTTTGGAAACTTTAATATAACTTATGAGAACATTTCAGATAAGTCTTCTTTGTTTCCTCCTTAATATTATGCCTCATTTCCTTATTCTCTATGTTCTATCTATATTATATTTATTTAGTCATTCAGAAATGCTATGATCTCTCCCACCTCAGGACCATTTTCTTTTCTTCATCATCCCCCAAAAGAGATGATCAGACATGCTGAAATTTTCCCTTTGTTACCTGGACTAGACTTCTCTGGCTCAGTTTGTTTTTCTTGGAATTTTATTTTTCTTGTTCTTTTCTATTAAAATGTATGAGTCTTGTTACCATGTCAGGCCTTTTCTGATATTTGGAGTGATAAAATATAAGAATCTCATTTGAAATTTGGAAGAAAGGAAAGAAAAAGGTCTTTAAATCTGCTTTGGACCTCACCTTAAGCCTTTCCCAAGAATGAGTGAAAATATCCTATAGCCCAGCATGGTTTACCAGTGGACTTTTACATTATTTTTTAAAACAAAGATTTAAAGTAACTCAGAGTATTTTTTTTTCTGGTAATGTAGTACATCCTATTAGTATATACCTTTTGGAACCTCAAGAAAAAGTAGTAGCTTATTGAGGTCAGCATCTGCTGTTTATTCATACTGTCTTCTTTCCACTTCTTCTCTCTATCTCTCTCTATCCCTCTCTTTACATTCCCAATTCATGGCATACTTTGCATAATGTTACTTTAATAAAACTTACTAAATATGAGTTTTAATAAAACTCATAGTAGGTTTGGTAATTATGATTTAAGGTTCCTTGATTTTTGTGATTCTAGTGGTTACTTTCACTTCAGTTGCCTCTACACATGGTTTTTCATTTATATTTGCACCTTTTCAAATCATTCTGTCACCCATGGTAAGATTTATTTTTCTTATATTCTAAAACTTTTAGTTCCCAGTTCAGCATCTGGCTTACTTCCTTCAGCTTCAAAATCTCAATTTTATCTGTTGAATAGGAAAGTAATGGGAAATACTATCCTGGTCCAGTCGACATTAGATAAATGAAATTTAACAATAAGTCTGAAATTTTACTATTATGTTAATGCTACAATTAAAATGACATTTAAGGGTGTGCATACTTCCCAGAACTTGGAAAACTTCTCAGAGAACCTTCTGTCTGTATTTCGGGTCCTTGACATTGGACTGTGATGCTATGGTACTTAACTAGACCAGTGATTTGCCTATAAAGATATCCTAAAATATGTACAGATGACCAGCTCCCCATGGCTTAATTCATGGTTCTTAGGGAAGACAGGGAAGCCGTCTAAAGATAGGACTGGAGGTGAATAATGTCAAAAACAGCAGAAAAATTATTTTAAAGGGAGGTAATTAAAGAAACTGAATACAGGGGCACCTGGGTGGCTCATTGGGTTAAAGCCTCTGCCTTCAGCTCAAGTCACTATCTCCAGGTCCTGAGATCTAGCCCCGCATGGCATCGGGCTCTCTGCTCAGCAGGGAGCCTGCTTCCCTCTCTCTGCCTGCTTCTCTGCCTACTTGGGATCTCTGTCTGTCAAATAAATAAATAAAATCTTTTTTAAAAAAAGAAACTGAATACAAAATGATGTTCTAAGAAGTCATTTATAGATTAGGACTCTCCTACTCCCCAAAAAAGTGTGTTGATATTAAAAATAGGGGTGATAAGAGAGCTAAGTTTTGCTAGGTTTTACACCCTTCCAACACAAATGCCAGCCTATTCTAGTGCATAATAACTGTAGTATGTGTAAAAGGCCAGACATAAAGCCAATATTGGGTGTCAAAATTTAATTAATCTAATTTCTCCTAGTATTAATTTTTACCTCTACCTAGCACTCCTTATCCTGCTGGCTTAGCTAACAAGCTTGCTTGTTAAGACCAGAACTTCCCCAAATCACTCTCCTTCAAAACAGAGTATAATTTAGCTGAAGGAAATGAAACTCCATCAGTAAGTATCACATAGACACTATCTCTTTACCAGTATTACTAAAGCAAATATGAACTGCACTTCTGCTATGACTATTTAATCCTTCTACTAATATGCTGAGTGTCTTAGTGGCTGTATCAATTGCTTTGCAAACAGTGAATAGAATCCTTATTATATAAATTCTCTTGGTATGTCATTTTTCCAAATTAACTAAGATTTTAACAAACTGAATACAAATACAGTAGGTAAAAATGTTTTCCTCACTTTGCGAGCATTATAACCATAAGTAAGCCTAATGAATTGAAAATGTAAATGAATATAATTTTTAAAAGTATTTCTAAATGTAGTAGGAGAAAAAAGTCTACTAAAGAGAGATGTAATATTATTTTATTTTTTTCAAGAAATGTCATATTTTTATTCATTTCTACAGGTTAAAATTATTTTCAATATAAATTCTCTCTATTCTAAAAAATACAGTCTGTTTACATAGCTTGCATTAATGTGTAAGCAAGGTTAAATTTAGCATTTCAGATTAATCACATAATTTTGACATAGTCAAATCTGTTTTCCTCTTAGAAAGAAAATATGTTTAAAATAATATTTTCAGGTTGTTTTAAATTTAGGAGCTTTAATTGAAAAGTCTTTTGCTCACTAATGATTGCAAGACACTTTTATATCATAGTCTGGACTTATGCCACTTTTCCACCTTCTTAAGGAATTCTTATGCTACACATTTATTCTCATTATAATAATTATTTCTGTCTATCTTTTGGCTCATCTCAAATTACTTTTGCAGTCTGCATCATTGAAGTAAGAATTTATTGAGCACTTCCTATATACAGCCTAATGTTTACTTTTTTATGGAGTATGAAAGTTTGAAGGAAATATGACTTCCCCACTTCTCTTAGGAAGCAAACAAATTCTTGCAGTGAAATGATGACATTTTCATCATCTTTTCCTTTTAAGTGACTGACAGATTTAGCAGTTCTCTATTCCTACTATAACAGGATATTTCAATGGTAGCACTATTGACAGGCAATCCTTTGTCATGGGGACTGTCCTGTGCCCTATGGGATGTTTAGCAGCATCCCTGCCCCTATTCAACAGATGCCAGTAGCACCGATTCTCCCACATAGCGGTGACAACAACAAAAATATCTCTCAATGTTGTCAAACATCCCCTGAGAGGAAAAGTAGGCCCACTGCTCTATAACATAGCCTGCCCAATGTCCAAAGCCCTCCTAATTCACTAAGCTTTTGGCTGCTCCCTAGTGGGTCATGGGCTTTCCCCTGTTTTTAGTTGCATGCTTATTATGAGCAAACTAATTTCTGTTTCTAAGCCTATTTAAGGCTCTTTTACTGCTGTTTCTAATTATATGAATTAATTAAATAAAAATTAACACACAAGAACATTAAGAAAAAATACTTTCTATTAAGAAAATTGGGTCTTCAGAAGCAATAAAGGTGAGTCAGCATAATTAATGTCAAGATAGTGTGAGACAAATATAAGATATGATTGAAGGGAAAGACATAAAACTCATTAAAGAATGAGACCAAAGTGTTTCAAAAATGTACCAAAATTCTCCTACTACATTAGGGAAGTGAAATTGGTTACTAAAAAGTCTTCTAAGTATACAAGAAAGACAACATAGACCTATACTGAGTGTGGACTCCAATACTAGAAACAAAATCTTTGGCCAAAATTAAGAGAATGGAATGTCTGCGTACATGTGGAAACTGAATTGAATGCTTGCCTTTTTATTAGGTGCTACAAATTTAAGCTAACTTTTTATTGTAACCATCTAAGTATTCCCATTGATAACAAGTATATTTCAAAGAAAACCCTGGGGATTGTTCAAATGAAAGAAAATAATGACGTGGATAAAAAAGGGAGGAAAATTTGATTTAACTATGAAAACTTAGGAAGAGATCAGGGCCTTTAAATATTTGATCTCAGAGGAAGCAAAGCCAGTTTTGTTCTTTCATTGTTTGTTTTTTTTCTGTTGTATCTTCTTTATTTACAAATTTAATCTACCTTTTGAAAATCTAAATTAAAATTAATATAAATTATTGACTTTTCTGCCTACATGACTCCATTTTACATGTGTATCCTTATAGAACATTAATTAAATATAGCTACATGCATAAATATACAAATGTCCTCAATCTCACTTCTCTCCCTTTTCAGTAATGTGTATATATGTACCAGTGTATGTTGTATGTTTCTTTGCATGCATGTGTGTATTTATAATATATACATTTATGTGATAAAATGTATATAGTACGGAGATTATAAAAAAGAACAGAATTTAAAATTGCCCCACTATTATATGTATTAGCAATCATAATATTATTTATTTCTTATAGATAATTACAAATAAATATATTAATTTTATAGGATACATAAAAATTAACAAATATGCATGCTCTCTCTTTATACATATATGGATGTTATATGTATTTAACTTCCTGGATGTTATATATTTAACTTCCTTCCTCCTACTGAGAAGTTTTTAACTTAATTTCCTCATCTTTACAAATAATTCTGAAATGTTTAAATTTGTGCATAGACGGATTCCTTCTATTGAAGAGATTCCTAGAGTTGGAATTATGACAAAAGTTTAGGCTGCCTACCTGACTCTTTACAACCGCAGTCTTATCAAATGCATGATCTTGTTTCTCCTTGAATACTTGGGTTTCAGTTACAATGCAACATAGGAGCAAAAACTCAGCACTAGTTTAAGGAGATAATGGGGCCATGGAATGGAATCATGGTACTAGAGGACTTTCCATACTCCCTTGTTCCTCTTTTACATTAATCTCTCATTTTCCACTTAAAAAGGTGAAAAAACATAGATACTAAAAACAGCCCCATCTCCCCAACCCAAAGCAAGTCTTTGTCAGCTGCAAAGGTCACATTCAGTTTCTGCTTGCATGTTTACTTCCCTCTGAGGTATCCTAATTCACCAATCTGACAAACAAATAAAAAGCCACACTCCGATTAAATAGTTCCCAGTGCTGCAATCCCATTCAGTGGCCTTGCTGGCTGGGAAGCACATTGCCTTTGACTGATGTCTTGGACCGCTTCCAGGAATCTTTTGATGTTTCTGCCTCCAGGGAACAACCACCGCTTGTAATGAAGCAGAGTTTCTACACCCTGCCCTGCTAGTGTGTGCCTTTTAATTAGCCCAGGGTCACACACACTGTTAGATAACACAGTGCATTTCTCACATTATGAGATGTAAAATCCCAAATTGTCAAATAAGGGAACTAATGATCTTTGAACTAAACAGGCTGGCATTTTTGTTTTGAGAAGGATATACCAGAACCATCTGGGGTTATTTTAAAGCCTTCATCTGTCTTCTCAGCAGCTTCAATTTAATAATATTAATTATAGGTGGTTCTTACTTTAGTTTCATTCCTATCAAACTAAGAGCAAAGGTTAATTCCTTTTCTGGCCTTTGTGCTTTGGCAAGTGAACACACTGAATATTAAATGAATAAAAATGACTAATCATTGCCTCTCTTTATATATTTAGAGAAAGTGACCATGAGGAAAAATATTATAACATCTTTTCTTTTAATAGAACCATGAATAACACTAGCTAAAATGAAAGTATACAAGAATGTAGTGTTTTTCCTTTATGCTGATTGTGGTCACTTTTTTGCCCGAGTATATAATTGGCTCTAGCAGCAACTATATTGTAGTATGTAAGTGTCCTGTGTTGGAATTTTGTTTATGATGGACCAGAAAAGGACACAGTCTTGGTAACTAGATTCATTATTCAGACAGTTCACTGTTAAAAAAAAATGTAGCTTTGGAGAATTCCTTGGTCACGTCTGGCTACTAAAAAGACAACTAGTAGTGAGTCAAGACATGGGGAGGTAGTGGGGTAGGGGTAGGGGCTAGAATGCTGAAGAAATTTGGAGGTAGTCACTTCTTATTTTTAAACTGATGACCTAGTCCAGTAGTTTATAAATTTGAAACCACTCTTACTGATAATATATTTCTGTACCCAGCTTTGTGAAACATTGCATTAAGCATCCAGTGTGGTCCATTTTGGTGATGAGTTGGTGTCCCAAACACAAACATAGACACTATAATATCTTAATAGTGTTTCATTCAAGATGCTTACCTCTACAATAACAAAAGAATGAATGTGTGTATGTATTTTACAAACACAAATTACAATTAATTACAAAACTGAGAACATGATAGCATGTTTAATTCTCTTAAATAATGTCCAAGATGGACTTATACATCCCTTTACCTTGACTAAACTTTAGATAGGCTTCTTTGTGACTGTAGGTCTCTAACCTCCTTTTCCTCAAGCATTCACATTAGAAAACTTGCCATTATAAATTGTTTATGTGTCCCTTTAAGATCTTGTGTCACTTTTTTCTCTGTGATTACTAGAGAAAAGGTGGGTGAATCAGGGGATGGGTTAAAAAAGTGATGGATAGGGACACCTGGGGTGGCTCAGTGGGTTAAAGCCTCTGCCTTCTACTCAGGTCATGATCCCAGGATCCTGGGATCTAGCCCCACATCAGGCTCACTGCTCAGCAGGGAGCCTGCTTCCTCTCTCTCTCTCTGCTTGCCTCTCAGCCTACTTGTGATCTCTGTCTGTCAAATAAATAAATAAAATCTTTAAAAAAAAGTGATGTATATTAAGGAAGGCATTTATTGTGATGAGCACTGGGAGTTGTATGTTAGTGATGAATCACTAAATTCTACACCTAAAAATAATGTTATACTGTATGTTAGCTAACTGGAATTTAAATAAAAATCTGGAGGAAAAAAAAGATGTAAATCTACAATCCAGGAATACCTTTTTCCTGTACCTAGAATGTATCCCTTGGAAATGGAATCATCATAAAATATAATACCTCCATCTTCCAGTTTCTTGGGAGGGTAGGAACCTTGTTTTGGTAAGTTATAATTAACAAACAAGGATTGCCTAAATCACACTAAGCATACCCTCTTTCAAGTTCTCCAGTACTTTTCCATTGGCTCACAAGTATTGAAAAATAACATTGACCCCTATTGCAATAGTCTTGAATAAAGTCTTTTTGTTGTTTCTAACAAGTGTCATGCAATTTTTATTTTACATTAAGTACCAGATTCTGACACTGGGTCTTTGGAACCCCATGTAATAATTAAGAACCTAATTCTTACTATTTTTAACAGTGTGTGACTCTTGTATTTGATGACTCATTTAAAACGCTTAAGGTTGTCTATTTGGCAAGGTCTAAAAATAGAAAATCTGTACTCTTGTTTACCAGGAGGAATATTTCTGCTGTGTAAAATATAAATTTATCTCTCTTAGCTGTTGTATAATTCAGTCATAAGGAAGGTGACTCTAATGAGGTCTTTCTCTTTTGGAAACTAGAATAAATGTATTATAGGTTAGATAATCTCTTTATTTCCTTTTAATTTAATATATTTAAAATTTAAATTATAAAACAGTCTAGGTAGACAATCTGTTCTCAAAATTTCATTATTAATTTGCTACTTTTCTATAAGCCCAATACAGTTGAAATATATACAACATGAGATTTATGAGAGTTCCAAAAGATAGATATTTAACACATTCATCAATAATCTTTAATTAATAAATTTAAATTAATTTTAAATAAATGTATTTTAATCTTTACATAATTACTCATAATGTAAGTGACCAGAAATGATAGTGTATTTTATGTTTCTCAAACATGACTCTAAAAATTCTAAAAGAAATTCTAAAACATACATTCGAATATAGTTCCATTCATACAAATGTGTGATGTTAAAATTAAATAAGATCTGTTGACAACAATCTTGAGTTAGATAATTCTGTGTATAATATAAGTAACATCCCTTTTAATGAATATTACATAGCCTGGCTACCTAGTATCTTGTCTTATTAGAATCACTGAGTAACACTTTATGGAGGATACATTCTATCCTCTGAAACTAAAGACAAAAGAGGGGTATACACAGAAGGAATCAAGGATACTTTTTTAAAAAAAGAAAAAAAATTCCCTTACAAATAATCATTATAAATTACTCAATATTAAATATAGCTAATAAATTCTCTTAAATACCTCTTATTTGGAATATAGGGTTTAGAACTATTTGATTGTGAGTGAAATAATGATTATCTTTACTCATTCCCAGGTCTCTTCTTAGAAGGGAAGGCTGGAATGGCAGAAACATCACAAACACATACTAGAACTTTTCCACCAACCTCCACTGGGAGGTTTATCTTTAGTTTGAGATTACTTCAAAAGCAGACCCTGGAGTAAAGCTTTTCACATAATTCAATTATTTTGTTGGTGAAGGAAACCTGACCTTAAGAGTGGAGAACAGAGACATTAAGAGAAGGTAGTTTATCAAGGTTATGTTCTGTTAGCACAAATATAATTTTGTGTGGATTCTAGCCTAATCTTGTTGAGGAAAATCAGAAATCCACAATAAAACGTACAACTACAATTCCCTGAGGAGTGAGGTAGCCAAGGTTATGTATAAGCCAATCCCCACTTATATTTGGATGGATGCCACTGGGTAAGGGTTGTTGTAAATTACCTCCCAGGGGAGTGACTGGCAATAGAAAGCCTCAGAAAAGAATGGAAACTGGGTTGATTACAGCCCTTCCTACCCAAGCTCAAATATGGCCCATCACTGTCATTCCTGAGACAGTTATCAGTTATTGGATTTCAATATTCCAAATGAATTAAATTCAATATTCCAAATTAAATTCAATATTCCAAATGAATTAAAATTCATTTTAATTTAAGATACACTGATGCAGCTTCCCAGATTCCAAAGAATTTTCACTGGAGTATTATCAAAAAAGTTACATTAGTAATCTGAAAAAAAAATTCCTTGCACTGCTTACACATTATATTACACATATTACTGATAACTCCATATATTTCAATCATACTTTTATCAGTCTTGGGAATTCCATTAAAAATTTCTAAATATTTTAAGCATTTATTCTAATCTAACACAAAAGCAGCCTGATTTTTTACTGTGGCTTTTTTCTCGCTTGCATCAGGCTTTGATGATGTGGAGTTACAGATAAGCTATAAACAAATAATAACTCTGTCTTTTACCAATTATGTATAATTATATTAAACAAGAAGAAGCTCACACAAGTTAGAGTTTGGGGAAAAAATACAAAACAGTGACTTAAGGAAACCAAGGATGGAAAGATTTTTAAGAAGTGAAGTCAGCCTTATCATATGGCATAGAAAGGTCCACCACCAGAGTCTCTAAGGCAAGGTCCTGATGTTTTCTTTTTAAGACACAACTCTCCAAGGATCTGGTGTCCTATTCCTGAACTCCAATACAGTGGTTATAATAATGTTATCTGCTATAATAATGCTATCACCCTTGCCTAGATTCAACCATGAAGTTTTTCAAAGGTACTTCATACCCACAGTGTTTCCTACACTGAATTCTTTGTTGAATAACAAAATATAGCTCATTCTCCATTCTCAAAAAGGATACAATCTAATTAGAAAAAATAGAAATTAATCAAGTTGAAAGCACACACACACACACACACAAATATATGGTTGCACACTGTTAGAAGTGTTGTGAAAAACATTAATGTTTGTTGTAGTAAACATAACAGAATCAACATACTGTTCAGTAGTAGTTCAGAGCATGCTTTTCATTCTTTCCTGAAAGTAAATTTAAAAATGTGAGATGAAGAACAAATAAACATCAGGGAGAGGAGGAGAGAAATTCCAAATGAAATAATACTAAAATGAAGATAGACAATAGGCAATTTGGTAAACCATGTTTACATAAAACATGTGCATCAATTTGACATAACATAACCCTAAATCAATAAAATAAATGAAAATAAAACAGACCAGACAAATATTAAAAGAGGTTAATTTAACTTTATATGACTATCTTTACTCCTATCTGAAGCAATCCCATTTAAAATATAAGATGCTTATCAATTCTTATACTGTTGGTGGGAATGCAAACTGGTGCAGCTACTGTGGAAAATAGCAAGGAAGTTCCTCAGAAATTAAAAATAGAACTACTCTATGATCCAGCAATTCCACCACTAGGTATTTATCCAAAGGATACAGTCATAGTGATTCAAAGGGGCACCCCAATGTTTATAGCAGCAATAATAGCCAAAATATGGAAAGAGCCTAGATGTTCACTGACAGATGAATGGTTAAAGAAGACATGGTATATATATATGCAATGGAATACTACTCAGCTATCAAAAAGGATGAATTCTTACCATTTATATCAACATGGATGAAACTGGAGGGGATTATGCTAAATGAAATAAGTCAATTCGAGAAAGACAAGTATCATATGGTTTCACTCATATGTGGAATATAAGAAACTGCAGAAGACCATAAGGGTAGGGAGGGAAAACTGAATGGGAAGAAATCTGAGAGGAAGACAAACCATGAAAGAGTCTTAATTATGGGAAAAAAACTGAGGGTTGCTGAAGGGGAGGTAGGTGGGGGGATAGGGCAACTGGGTGGTGGGCATTAAGGAAGGCATGTGATGTGATGAACACTGGGTATTATATGCAACTGATAAATTGTTGAACACTACATCTGAAATTAATGATGTACTATGTGTTGGTGAATTGAATTTAAATTTAAAATTTAATATATAAATATAATATAAATATATATTTATATAAGTATGTGCTATTTATAAGTATACATATATAAATACATATAATAGAAATATATAAATGTGTGTTTGATATATAGATATACTTAATAAATATATATGAATTTAATATATAATAATTTATATAAAAATATATATGTATATGCATGTATATATATATATATACTGTGTGTTGGTTAATGGAATTTAAACTATAAAAAGATATAATGTACATATATGCATATATATGTCATATATGTATACATACACATTCAATGGAATATTAATTAGCCATCAAAGAATGAACTCTTTACATTTCCAATGAGATGCATGGAACTAGAGGATATGGTAAGCAAAGTCAGTCAGTCAGAGAAGGACAAATACCATATTATTTCACTCATATGTGGAATTTAAGAAACAAAACAGATGAACATAAGAGAAAGGGAGGGAAAATAAAATAAGATGAAAACAGAGAGGGAGGCAAAACACTCTAGGAAACAAAATGAGGGTTGCTGGAGGGTTGGAGGATGGGGTAACTGGGTGATGGAGGGGAACCCCAGTGTTTATAGCAGCAATGTCCATAATAGCCAAAATATGGAAAGAGCCTAGATGTCCACTGACAGATGAATGGCTAAAGAAGGGGTGATGTGTGTTGAGGACACTTGATGTAATGAGCACTGGGTTCTATATACAACTGATGAGTCACTGAATTCTACCCCTGAACTAATAATATAGTATGTGAACTAAATTGAATTTAAATAAAATTTAAATTAAAAAATTTGTTTACCAATTCCTTCTTTGTTTTGTTTGTATGTAGGGAGATGCTTTTTTTCTTTTCTTTTTTTTCTTTAATTTTTTTCTTTTCTTTTCTTTTTTTCTTATTTCTTTTCAGTGTTCCAGCATTCATTGTTTATGCTCCATGCACTATGTGCCCTCCATAATACCCACCACCAGGCTCACCCAACCCCCCAGTCACCATCCCTCCAAAACCCTCAGCTTGTTTCTCAGAGTCTGCAGTCTCTCCCGGTTCATCTCCCCCTACAATTTCCCCCAACTCACTTCTCCTTTCCATCTCCTAATGTCTTATGTGTTATTCCTTATGTTCTCCAAATAAGCAAAACTGTACCATAATTGACTCTTTCTGCTTGATATTTCACTCAGCATAATCTCTTCCAGTCCCGTCCATGTTGATACAAAAGTTGGGTATTCATCCTTTCTGATGGAGGCATAATACTCCATAGTATATATGAACCATATCTTCTTTATCCATTTGTCTGTTGAAGGGCATCTTGGTTCTTTCCACAGTTTGGCAACTAGCCATTGCTGCTATGAACACTGGGGTACAGATGGCCCTTCTTTTCACTACATCTGTATCTTTGGGGTAAACACTCAGTGGTGCAATTGCAGGGTATTAGGGTAGCTCTATTTTTACTTTCTTAAGGAATTTCCACACTGTTTTCCAAAGTGGCTGCACCAACTTGCATTCCCACCAACAGTGTAAGAAGGCTCCCCTTTCTCCACATCCTCTCCAACGCTTCTTTACTGTCTTGTTAATTTTGGCCATTCTTACTGGTGTAAGGTGGTATCTCAATGTGGTTTTGATTTGAATCTCCCTGATGGCTAATGATGATGACATTTTTTCATGTGTCTGTTATTCATTTGTATGTCTTCTTTGGAGAAGTTCCTGTTCATATCTTCTGCCCATTTTTTGACATAATTATCTGTTTTTTTTTAATTATTTTTTTAAAGATTTTATTTATTTATTTGACAGACAGAGATCACAAGTAGGCAGAGAGGCAGGCAGAGAGAGGAGGAGAAGCAGGCTCCCTGCTGAGCAGCAGGGCTCAATCCCAGGATGCGGGGATCATGACCTGAGCCAAAGGCAGAGGCTTTAACCCACTGAGCTACCCAGGCACCCCTTGACGTGATTATCTGTTTTGTGTTTGTTTAGTTTGAGGAGTTCTTTATAGACCTTGGATATCAGGCCTTTGTCTGTAGTGTCATTTGCAAATATTTTCTCCCATTCTGTGGGTTGCCTCTTTGTTTTGTTGACTGTTTTCTTTGCTGTGCAGAAGCTTTTGATCTTGATGAAGTCCCCAAAGTTCACTTTTGCTTTTGTTTCTTTTGCCTTTGGAGGCATATGTTGAAAGAAAGTGCTGTGGCCAATGTTGAAGAGGTGACTGCCTATGTTCTCCTCCAGGATTTTGATAGATTCCTGCCTCACGTTGAGGTCTTTTATCCATTTCGAGTTTATCTTTGTGTATGATGTATGGTTGAGTTTCATTCTTCTACACCTAGCTGTCCAATTTTCCCAGCACCAATTATTGAAGAGACTGTCTTGTTTCCACTGGGTATTTTTTTCTGCTTTCTTGAAGATTATTTGACCAAAGAGTTGAGTGTCCATATCTGAGCTCCCTACTCTGTTCCACTGGACTATTTGTCTGTTTTTGTGCCAGGACCTTGCTGTCTTGGTGATCACAGCTTTGTAGTAAAGCTTGAAATCAGGTAACGTGATGCCCCCAGTTTTGTTTTTCTTTTTCAGCATTTCCTTAGCAATTCTGGGTCTTTTCTGGTTCCATACAAATTTTAGGGTTGTTTGTTCCAGCTCTTTGAAAAATGCCGGTGGAATTTGATCAGGATGGCATTGAAATATAGATTGCTCTAGCAATCTATATTCAGCATAGACATTTTAACTATGTTTATTCTTCCCATCCATGAACATGAAATGGTCTTCTACCTTTTTGTGTCTTCTTTAATTTCTTTCATGAGTATTCTGTAGTTCCTCAAGTACAGATCCTTCACCTCTTTGGTGAGGTTTATTCCTAGTATCTTATGGTTCTTGGTGCTATAGTAAATGGAATCGATTCTCTCATTTCCCTTTCTATGTTTTCATAGCTAGTGTATAAGAAAGCAAGTGATTTCTGTACAGGTGGGATTTATCCATGGGATGCAAGGGTGGTTCAACATTTGCAAATCAATCAATGTGATAGAACAAATCAGTAAGAGAAGAGAGAAGAACCACATGGTCCTCTCAATTGATGCAGAAAAGGCATTTGACAAGATACAGCATCCATTCCTAATTAAAACGATTCAAAGTATAGGGAAAGAGGGAACATTCCTCAACTTCATAAAATCTATCTATGAAAAACCCATAGCAAATATCATCCTCAGTGGGGAAAAGCTGACAGCCTTCCCTTTGAGATCAGGAACATGACAAGGATGCCCACTCTTGCCAATCTTGTTCAACATAGTACTAGAAGTCCTAGCAACAGCAATCAGACAACAAAAAGAAATAAAAGGTATTCAAATTGGCAAAGAAGAAGTCAAACTCTCTCTTTTCACAGATGACATGATACTTTATATGGAAAACCCAAAAGACTCCACCCCCAAACTACTAGAACTCATACAGCAATTCAGTAATGTGGCTGGATACAAAATCAATGTACAGAAATCAGGTGCTTTTTTTCTTATAAATACATAGATTCAATAATTATTGTCATCATTGATAAATATTTAGAGGTTAAATTTCCTGAAGAATCTGAATGAAAAATATATCCTTTCATTGTCTGACAAATGCAAAAGCCACCAAAATATATACATTCTCTTTGACCTTATAAATCTATGCCCAGGGATTTAGCAATTGCAGATAACTGAGTATATGAACAAATATTTCATTGCAAGACAAGTGTACAATATGGTTTATTTATTATAGTTTATAAATTGGAGAATATAGTACAAACATCTAATATTAAATGGTAACTCAAGTTGTTTGGAATTCATATGAATACAAATTTTAGGAGCTGTTTTATGTTGCAGACATGTGTCTATTATATATTTTATATTCGTGGAGTAATTATGAATGTCAAAGGTTTTAAAAATATACAGAATTTAGCTTCATGATCATATATATATATGTATGTATAGATATATATACACACTTGTAGTCTTTGTTTTAGACAACATTAATATTTTCCATAGACATAGATGAAGACATACCCCCAAATATAAAGCTACATCTGCCTGGTGGACCATGTATAATTTACAGATTTCCATTTTAGTTTGGTTGAATTTTCTACATATTTTTTTTAATTGGTGGCAAAATTATTATTTTTTTTATAAACATATTTTTATCCCCAGGGGTACATGTCTGTGAATCGCCAGGTTTACACACTTCACAGCACTAACCATAGCACATACCCTCCCCAATGTCCATTACCCCACCCCCCTTTCCCGACTCCCTCCCCCTAGCAACCCTCAGTTTGTTTTGTGAGATTAAGAGTCACTTATGGTTTGTCTCCCTCCCAATCCCATCTTGTTTCTTTTCTTCTTTTTCTACGCCCCTAGTCCCCCATGTTGCATCTCCACTTCCTCCTATCAGGGATATCATATGATAGTTGTCTTTCTCTGATTGACTTATTTCACTAAGCATGATACCCTCTAGTTCCATCCACGTCGTTGCGAATGGCAAGATTTCATTTCTTTTGATGGCTGCATAGTATTCCATCGTGTATATGTACCACATCTTCTTTATCCATTCATCTGTTGATGGACATCTAGGCTCTTTCCATAGT